>PVJS01022589.1:0-30386 GCA_004027185.1 Glis glis
TTTTGCGGTACCGGGGATTGAACGCAGGGGCGTTGTACCTCCGCGCTACACCCCCGGCCTTATTTTTTATACTTTATTTTGAAACCGGGTCTCACGAAGTTGCGGAGGGCCTCGCTAAGGAGAGAGAGAGAGAGAGAGAGAGAGAGAGGGAGAGGGAGAGAGAGCGAGAGAGCTGAGGCTGGCCACTAACCCGGATCCTCCAGTCTCCGCCTCCCAAAGTACTGGGATTACAAGTGTGCGCCACCACGCCCCGCCTGGTTTTGGTATTAATGTGATACTGGCCTCATAAAAGGAGTTTGGAAGAATTCCATCTCTTTCAATTTCATGGAATAACTTGTGAAGTACTGGGCTTCGTTTTTCTGTAAAGGTTTTGTAGAAGTCAGCTGGAAATCTGTCTGGACCTGGGCTTTTCTTTGATGGTAGACTTTTTATTGCTGTTTCTATCTCTTTTGCTTGCTATTGATCAGTTTAGGGAGACTATCATCCTTTTCTTTGCAAAGGCTAAGAGTAAAAAGCTCATTCACCTTAGCCCCTGGGTTTCAGGTGAGTTATGTTGTGAGAATTCAACTGGAAATAAAGACAAATGTCTGGAACTGCTGGGAAGTTAAGGTCTTGTTCTGAGCCCTGTCCTCTGAGAACACCTGGGACTTCAATGTGGACTATAGATGACCTTCTGAAAGTCCAGCCCCACATCCCAGGACCCTTCTAACTGCTTCTGATTTTCTGTCCTTGAGCTTAAAATAGAAGCAGCTCCTCAGTCCAAGAATAGTCTGGCCTTGAGTCCATAGGAACAACCTAGGAACCCTCTTTTTTGAGGGGTACTGGGGATACAACCAAGGGACATGACACTTCTGAGCTACACGCCCATTCCTTTTTATTTTTTACTTTGAAACAGGGTCTCACTTAGTTGCAGAGGGCCTCACTAAGTTGCTGCAAATGTCCTCAAACCTGCTATCCTCCTGTCTCAGCCTCCCAAGTACTGGGATTACAGGTGTGTGCCACCACACCTGGCTGACTCCATTTTTTTTTTTAATTTTTGCTGTATTAGGGATTGAACCCAGGGACAGTTTACCTCCGAGCTAAACCCACAGACCTATTTTTATTTTGTATTTTGAAACAAGGTCTCACTAAGTTGCAGAGGGCCTCACTAAGTAGCTGAGACTGGCTGTGAATCTGTGATCCTCCTGTCTCAGCCTCCCAAGTAGTGGGATTACAAGTGTGTGCCACCACGCCTGGCTTATTTTTCACTTTGAAACTCACTTGGCTAGAGTTTATCTTTTAAAAGACAAAGAAAAAAAATGATATCAATTTGGCACAGAAATAATGGAATACAGGGACCAAAGTAAAAGTAAAATCTAAGAATATCCATATTCTCCTTGCTCTACCTTTTCCCTGATCAGGAATCCCTGGATTCTCGATAAAATGGCACCCTGTGAGGGTAACCACAGAGAACAACTTCATTTGTGACTAGCACAAATAGGACACCTTGAAGTGGCAGGGTTATAGCCCACCTGTAATTTTTAAGACTGATAAATTGAACCAGCTGTGGTGGTACACACCAGTCTCAGCAACTTAGCAAGGCCCTCTGCAACTTAGTAAGACCCTACTTCAAAATAAGAAATAAAATAGGGCTGGAGGTGTAGCTTAGAGGTAGAATCACCCCTGGGTTCAATCCCCAGTTCCAACACACAAAAAAAGAGGATGAAATGAAAAATTCATAGGGAGGCAAGCATATGGGCTCCACAGGACCAAAGTGATAGGAAGCTGGGCGTGGTGGCACATGCCTATAATCCCAGTACTTTGGAGGCTGAGACAGGTGGATCTCAGGTTCAAGGCCAGCCTCTGCAACTTAGTGAGACCCTATTTCAAAATGAAAGATAAAATAGATCTTGGGGGTCAGGCATGGTGGTGCATGCTTGTAATCCCAGTACTTAGGAAATTGAGACAGGAGGATCACAGGTTTGAGGCCAGACTCAGCAATTTAGTGAGGCTCTCAGCAACCTAGTGAGACCCTGTTTCATAATAAAGAGTAAAAAGTAGGGTTGGGAGTTTAGCTCAGAGGTAGAGTGCCCCTGGGTTCAATACCCAGCACCAAAAGAAAATATTCTGAGGGTGTAGGTCAGAAGTAGAAGGCTCCTGTGTTCGGTCTCCCGCCCCCAACAACAAAGTGACAGGAAAGTTCTAGAATTCCCTGAGAGTGGGTGGAATTATTTGCTACAGGTATCACATAGTCATGATGATCTGGGGAAGGGAATTACATTAAATTTCAACTCTTCAAAAACAAGCTGTATTTTTGAAGTCTCAAGGAGTGATTTATTCTCACAGCTGCCACCTTCCCTGTAAGACCTTTTCTGAGTCCCTCAGGCAGAAGTGCTCCCTCCTTCTTCCCTGCCCCCTCTAGCACTTGGCTCCACCCTCATGCGGCTCTTTCCACCTCTTAGGACCCAACCCGGCCCTGGGAGGCATCATGGCTGCCTCAAGCAGAGCCTGTTTGCACCTGACCTCTAGCCAATCTGCTCGCTAGTGAGTCAACCAATGCGCAGGTCGAGGAAACATCTACACCCCGTTCCTCCTCCACTTCTCCCCACGGCCGCGGATGGGGCCCTCCAAGCTGGCGGATGAAGCTGGCCACCTGGACATCAGTCTTGTCCCTCCCTTCCCTTCGCTATCCGTGACTCCAGATCTAGTCAAGTCCCCTCGGTTCCATCATGACTGTGCTGATTGGCGCCTCCTCACCTGTCTCTCCTGGACTGTCTGATCCTGTTGTAGGGAAGTGGATGAGAGAGACCACTCAAAGCTCATGTCCAAATCAAAGAGTCATTTATTCATGGCCACGGGCTGTTTCCCCTAAATAGGAGGCTGCCCTGTTCAGCAAGTGGAAGGAGTTTTTATAGCCCAGATCACAGAATTGCATTAGCTGCAGGTGGGGTTGAGCAAACAGTTACAGACATTAAATCTGGCAGTTACAAGGGTTATCTATCCCTGGAATCTGGGACAATTAATAGGAGGTCTGGTATTTACCTAGAGGTCACATTCTGGGAACTATAGGGGTTTTTTTTCTTCTTCTTCTTCTGGGGACTTTCCATTTGTTAGTCATTTAACCTAAGATGGCATGGGGTTTACAAAATGGAGTCAGTCAAGCTATCTCAGTCTAGGAGGGCAGGTGCTGCAGGACTCCTAAGATCTTCCTACCCAGCGCTCAATACAGTAGTCAGGAATGCAGAGCATGATGGGTACAAACTTGTTGGGCAAATGAGAATATAATAGATACATTTTGGACTTGATGACTTTCTGTCGTGTGAGACTGTGCTATGCATGGAGGCTGTTTGTCAGCATCCCTGGTTTCTACTCACCACCTGCCAGTCACACATCCACCCACATGTGACAACCAATGTCTCTGGACACTGCCCAGTGAACACTGGGGGCAAAACTGCCTGGCTGAGAACCATTGCTCTCATGAATGAGTGTTGACCTCAGGGTCCCCTTGCCCACCTTGAGTCTAGCTCAGGGAATGAGCACAGTTAGTTGATCCATGAACGTTGATGGAGAGACCAGTATAGGTTCATCAGATGGGTCCTGACCTCTCCTGGCTCCTCGGAAGAGGGGTAAATCCTACTACATGCTTGCTATGAACCTTTTTGTCCTTTGATGACTGATTCTATCATGAGGACACAAGAGGGAGGTGTAACTAAGGAGCTCCCCAGCTGAGGTGCACTGGTGTGAGTACTTAGGCTGACATTTGGTGATGTCAGTTGGTTTTAAGGCAGCAGGCAGGGCCCTGGGTTTAAAAAAAATTTTTTTTTGGTCTGGGATTGAACCCAGGGGCATTCTACCTTCAAGATATTTCCTCTGGCCTCTTTTATTTATTTTTATTTTTTATTTTGAAACAGGGTCTTGCTAAGTTGCCGAGGTTGGCCTTGAAACTACAATGATCCTGTCTCATTTTCCCAGGTACTAGGATTATAGGCATGCACTATTATGTGGGCTTGGACAATTTTTTTAAGCCAATAACCTAACTAAGGAAGATCCATACATGTGTGGTTACCCCCTCAGAAGTACAGGCAGGGAGAAAATAATACAACTCATACATACTTCATAGACAGGGATCAGCAGCAGAAGTAATGTCTTTGCAGCTTCCTTGACAATGACCTTTCTCTAATGGCAGTAAGGGACTGAGGAGTTGACACAGGGGCTCTTGGCTCTCCCCAAATCATTCACACATCAAACTTGAAGGAATCTCTAGCTTTCATCATATATGTGCACGTATTACCCAAGGGTATTCTACCTTTGAGCTACACCCCAGCCCTTTTATATTTTGTTTTGAAACAGGATCTCACTAAGTTGCTGAATCTAAGTTGCTGAGGCTGGCCTTGAACCTGTGATCCTGCTTTCTCAGCCTACCAAGTTCCAGGATTACAGGCATGCTATTCAAATAAATAAGCTATATTTTAGTATAAGTATATTCTGAACATTAAACGGGACATACTTATGAAATGGGGTGTCTCTTCCTTTTAGGATTCTTGTCCAGTGGATTCAATGAATAAAGTAGAAGTACTAGTAAAGGGTATAGAAATATAAATGTCTATTTTAAGTTAGGGAAAGAGAGAGTACAAAGCAACTCCCCCCCCCAAAGGGAAGGTCCTGGAAAGAGAGTGACTTCTAATCTTTTGGGGAATGGGCTTTTAAACCTTCCTGAGGTTTCTGGTTTTTTTTTTTTTCATGATTGGTCAGAATTAGGTTTTGGAGAACCAATGACTTTTGCACATTTTTTTTTTTACGGTACTAGGGATAGAACCCAGGGGCATTCTACCTCTGAGATACACCCCCAGCCCTATTTTTTATTCTTTATTTTGAAACAGGGTCTCACTAAGTTGCAGAGGGCCTCACTAAGTTGTCAAGGCTGGCTTTCAACCTGCAATCCTCCTGTCTCAGCCTCCCAAGTACTGGGATTACAAGCGTGTGCCACCATGCCTGGCTCTTTTGCACAATTTTGTTCCTTAATTTGAATGATTATCTGTGGGCTGGTCAGGGCCCTGATTCCCTGGCACCCATCAGTCTCACCTTCCTGCTCACCTCCCCCAATCTCACAGAAGGGGGGGATGCAGGGACATCCTGCATTAATTCTTTAATTCTTTAATGCTTTAATTCTTCCTGTTCCCAGGTCCTCTGCCTGCCTCATGTCCCCTCTCTGATGATGTGACCCTAACTGCAGTTAGGGAAATGGGGCGATGAGCACTCTAACTGCTTTGAGCTTGCAGGGGGCATTGTCAGAATAGGCAGTTTAGGGTCTCGGGGATGGATGATCTAGGGGACCCTGGAAGAAGGAATTCTTCATATGATGTTTTGTTTTCATAATCATGTGGAGCTGGAGGGCTGAAGGAGTCTGGTTATCTTGGCTCCAAGTCATTCATGGTCGTTCAGTTGGTATCTATGTGAAAAACGGATACATTAATACATACACAATAACACAGATATCTTGCCATAATGGTTTTTTTAATAACTCTTTACCTTGGGTCATCCACCTGTTAGCATTTTAAACTGGAGGCCAGGTAGCCAACCCATTTGCAATAGGCCATTAGTCATTATATACAACATTGTAAAGGTTTTTTTTTTTTGGCACAAAGCCTGAAAAAAAATCATATTGTTTTTAATCAGGCTGAAACAAGTTTTTTGTTTGTAGTGTTTTGAACAAGACTCAGGTCCTCCAGGAGCTTATAGAAATAGGAATCTCCATTTTTTGTAGTGTCTGATGGTCCTGGACCTGTAAAATCTCAAAGATGGCAGGTTGAACTTTATAGAATCTTATAAGGACTTAACTGGAGGGAGGTTTGAGGCATTGGTGTCATATCTTTTTTTTTTTTTTTGCGGTACAGGGGATCGAACGCAGGGGTGTTCTACCTCCGTGCTACAACCCCGGTCCTAATTTTTATACTTTATTTTGAAACCGGGTCTCACGAAGTTGCGGAGGGCCTCACTAAGGAGAGAGAGAGAGAGAGAGAGAGAGAGCGCTGAGGCTGGCCGCGAACCCGGATCCTCCGGTCTCCGCCTCCCAAAGTACTGGGATTACAAGCGTGCGCCACCACGCCCAGCATATCTTATTTTTTGTGAGCCTAAAATCAGAAGTACTGTGCCAACATGGGTCCCATGACCCCAGCCACAGCCCCTGCCCCAGGCTCCCCAGCTGTCCCCGCAGGGCTGGCCTTGTTCTCCGCAGTGGTGCTAGGGAGCAGAGTGGCAGAAGCTAAGACTGCAGGCACCTGCCCAGGGCTGAGGCGGCTGAGGCTGGTGTAGCAGCATGGCATGGCCAGGTGGGCCCTGTGGTGCAGCGGCTGGGTCCAGCCCTGCCTTTTGGGGGTTTTATGGTTGTTGTTTATTTGCTGTTTTTTCCCAGCCGCTGTGCCTTGCTGGCTCTTATTTTAAGAGGCACAGGACAGATTAACTCTAAATGTAAGCCACATGAGATTAAACTGCCCAGTCAGAGCCTGTAAGAACATGTGGCAGAAGACCCGGAGGAAAGTTTTCTCTATTTACCCTTCCATTCTTCCTGGCCAATGCACCAAAATTGAAATGGGGGTGTCTCTTCCTTTTAGGGTTCTTGTCAAATGGATTTCAAAGAATGAAGTCCAAGGACTAGCGAAGGGTATAGAAATAATGAAAGTTTATTTCAAGTTAGGGAAAGATATAGGAAAAAGCAGCTCCCCCCCCCGCAAAAGGGGGGGTCCCAGAAAGAGAGTGACCTTGAAGCCCTTGGGGAGTGGGCTTTTATTTTTTATTTTTTTATTTTACTTTTTTATTGGTGCATTGTAATCATACATCTTGAGGGGTTTCAGGGTGATAGAAGTAAACATGCACACATCGGTCAATTAGTCCTCCCCCAATTCCCACCCCTACACCCTCCCCCTTCCCTCCTTCTCATGCTCAGCATAGTAGTTGACTTTGATAAGCTTGTGTATGTACATCCTGTGCATTGGGGTGTTTCCCTCTTCCCCCCTCCCATCTCCCTCAGTTAGGTCGCCTTCTTTACTCAACTAAGGTTTTCTCCATCTTTGTCTGGAGTCTCTCCTATGCCCTATTCTCCCTAGCTTCCGCATATTAGGGAGAGCATCTGACTTTTCACTTTTTGGGGAGTGGGCTTTTAAACCTTCCTGAGGTTTTCTATCTGTTCTTTTATGATTAGTAAGAATTGGGTTTTGGGGAACCAATGACTTTTGCGCAATTTTGATCCTTAATTTGAATGATTATCTGTGGGCTGGTCAGGGCCCTGATTCCCTGGTGCCCATCAGTCTCTCACCTTCCTGCTCACCTCCCACAACCTCACAGAAAAGGGGATGCAGATGGCTGCTGCAATTCTTCCTGTTCCCAGGTCCTCTGCCCTGCCTCACTTACACTAAAAATCATTTGTTGTTTTGTTTATTTAAATTTTTGTTGTGGGGGTGTCTCTTCCTTTTAGGGTTCTTGTTCCAGATGGAACCCAGGTAACTTCTACCTCTGGCTACACCCCCAGACCTATTTTATTTTTTATTTATAAATAAGGTTTTGCTAAGTTGCTGACACTTGCCAGGAACCTGTGATTCTCCTTGTCTCAGTCTCCCAAATACTGGGATTACAAGCAAGAGCCATCACGCCTAGCCATTTGTTATTTATCTGAAATTCAAATCAAACTGGGTATCTTGAATTTACTTATTTAATTTAGTTTTTTGTGTTAAATCTGACAATGTTGTCTTCCAGTGATGGCCCTCGAGTCTTCAGCTGGGAAGAAACTCTAAGGCACCAGCCAATGTATGTGTGTGTGTGTGTGTGTGTGTGTGTGTGTGTGTGTGTGTGTGTTACTAGGGATTGAACCCAGGGGTTTTCTACCTCCAATCTATACACACAGCCATTTATTTTGGGGGTACAGGAGATTTTTTTGTGTCACTGGGGATTGAACCAAGGGACATTCTACCTCCAAGCTACACCTCCAGCACTTTTTTGTTCACTTTGAAACCAGGTCTCATTACATTACTGAGTGAGACTGTCCTTGAGCCTGAGATCCTCCTGTCTCAGCCTCCCAAGTATGGGGATTACAGGTGTGTGCTACCATGTCCGGCTACCACCAGCCTTTTTCATTTCTTATTTTGAAACAGGGTCATGCTAAGCTACTGAGAGCCTTGCTAAGTAGCTGAGGCTGTCCTCAAACCCGTGATCATGCTGTCTTAGCCTCCCAAGTACTAGGATTACAGGAGTGTGCCACTATGCGTTGCTAGCCAATTTTATTATTATTACTACTACTGTTGTTATTATTATTATGAAATTATTTTGTGGTACTGGGGATGGAACCCAGGGGCCTTCTACATTTGGGCTACACCCTCAGACCTATTTTATTTTTTATTTGGAAATAGGGTCTCACTAAGTTCTGAGAGCCTCACTAAATTGCTGAGGCTGGCTTCAAATCTGTGATCCTCCTGTCTCAGCCTCCCTAGTACTGGGATTACAAGCATGCATCACTATGCCCATCTTCTTTTTTCATTTTTTTTTTTTGTGCTGGGCATTGAACCCAGGGGCATTCTACGTCTGAGCTACACCCCAGCCCTATTTCATTGTTTTTTTTTTCGGGGGGGATACTGGGGATTGAACGCAGGGGCATTCTACCTCCAAGCTCCACCCCCAGCCCTATATTTTATACTTTATTTTGAAACAGAGTCTCACCAAGTTGCGGAGGGCCTCACTAAGTAGCTGAGGCTGGCCGCGAACCTGGATCCTCTGGTCTCAGCCTCCCAAGTACTGGGATTACAAGCGTGTGCCACCATGCCCAGCCTATTTCATTTTTTCTTTGGAAACAGGGTCTCACTAAGTTGCTGAGGGTCTCACTAAATTGCTGAGGCTGACCTCGAACCTGAGATCCTCTTGTCTCAGTCTCCCAAATCCTGGGATCAGAGGTGTTTGTGATGCCAGGCTGGCCAGTGGGTTTTAATGACTCGCACTGCCTCTGGCCCTGATCTCAATAGAAGCCACACAGGCCCTTGGTCTGCTGATGAGACCCACCCAGGCCTCTCTGTGACTCCAGAGGCCCGAGGAATCCTGGAGTGTGGCTGGTATTCTATTTGCATGTGGCCTCAAAGAAGATGGCATTTCACAGATCTGTGAAGAGCAAAGACCAAATTTATTTAATACAACAGTCCTCGGGGCCCTGAGGCTGCATCACTGAGACAAACAGGGAAAGTGATTTGGGCTGAGTGCACTCGCTGCACAGGGGACTGGCTGCAGCCCCCTTCCCACACTCTTTTGACACCCTCAGAAATATATTAAGACCTCAGGAGGCCATTTCCTTACTAAGGAATAAATGAAAAAATTAGTAAGAAAAATACACATTTACTTTTCCCATTAAACATATTTGCTGCAGGCGACCATCTTCTCATGTTCTGGCCTTCAGCACGGCAGAGGAAGGAGAGGGATGGGAGGGAGCTCAGGACACCTGTGCTTGCTGTCTCTGCTTTATGTTTTGAGCGCTGCCCGCAGGAACCTGGTTTTCAGATCAGCTTTTCAAAGGACTTGCGCTCCCGGGCCGCTCTGTCTTCTCATTTGTGGCAGGAGAGGTAATAGAGGGGACAGAGAGAAGCCATATGGTCAACGCTGTACAATTTCAATGGACAAGGACTACCCAGAATTTTTTATTGTTTTCCTTTGAAACAAGGTCTCACTAAGTTGCTGAGGCTGGTCTTGAACCTGTGATCCTCCTGTCTCAGCCTCCCAACTACTGGAATTACAGGTATGCACCCACCATGCCCAGCCTGCCTGTTAAAACTAACATCAAATACTCACCATGTGAGAATATAATTGTATCTTTTCTGTCAAAGGAGGTAGTTTCACTTAAACCACCATTTTTGTAACCTGGTAGGGACTTACATTCCTTCCCCAAATTAACATCTCTTAAGAGATTGCAAGTGTCTACCCTCCCCCATCTTCCCTTGTAGCTGACAGGAAGAATGTGAAGCTGTAACTCCCACCAATAGGAGTTCAGCGCAGGAGGAGCTTTGCTTTAGGGATATGAGACCCACTGGGTTCTTTGTGAAACTTGCTCTCTCACACACCTGGGAGCACCCTTTTTTGCAAAAAAGTAAAATCACCTTGCCAAGCAATTTTCAAACATGTGCCTTTTCTTTAGACGTCATGAAAAGTTATTTTTTAACAACCATAAGGTAGGGATAATATACTGCTTGGAATAATTAGCACCAGGACAAGGCTCCATGTCTCCCCACAAAGCCAGGGCTCTTCACCACCTCGAATCCCTATAAAATGGGTTCTGCAGTGCCTATGGTTCCAGCCTGAGGGAGCGGTCAGCTTCCAATAGCCCAGGACTGAGTAAGCCGGAACCAGCCAGGGGACCCGAGAGAACCCATGTGAACAGCTGGCTGCCCTAAGCACATGGAGGAAATCAGAACAGGCCACTCCCAAAGAGGACTATTTTGAGCTGAACACAAACGAAAATCAACAGATATAGAAGGGAGCCTCCCAGTGCTTCCTTGTCTGACTAGAAGCAGTCACTTCTGAGACGTGGGGACTGCCATACAGGTCCCCTCCCAGGGAAGTTTTAGGGCCATGAGCATAGAAAGTTGGTGTCAAGATGGAGCTGCACAAACAAGCCTCATGCCATTAGTTTTTCCTAGATATTTACCTTGCCACAGTCTGGCCATCTTGGAAGCCTGATGCCTCTTTGTCTTGTCACTTCTTATAAAGTCATTGTTCTTTGTTAAGATGCTATAGAGACCCCAATTCTAACCACTGCTTGCAGTAGCTCATCATTGAATTTTCTCCTGTGTAATGTTCACTTCATGTGTTAAAAAACTAATCTTTCTCTCTAAAAAACTAATCTCTCTCTCTCTCTCTCTCTCTCTCTCTCTCTCTCTCTCTCATCTCTGCAGTCCTGGGGATTATATCTTATATCCAGGGCCACACATGCTAGGTAAACCATGCTAGGCTCTGTCACTGAACTACACCCTCAGCCCTGTTTTTCTCTCCTTAGTCTAATTTGCAGGCCCCAGGCAGAAACCTAGAAGTATAGAGGAAAAAGGCTTTCCCCTCCTATACAGATTCTTTGGGATCCACACTGGGGTGGCCTTCACCAGCTGTAAAAGGGTCTCTGCTGGTATCCTCAGATGACCAGAGCCCCGAGGCCTCAAGGCAGAGGTGGTGAGGAGCTGGCCTCCTGCAGCAGGGATCTTTGTGACTTCCGTCCTCTGCTAGCCCCCTCCCCCAAACCAAAGTCAGTGCTGCTCAGTGATAAAAATGTACAGTCTGACCATGTGACCTTGGGCAAGTGTCTTTTTTTCTTCTTCTGGTACTGGAAGCTGAACCCAGGGGCATTCTAACTCTGAGCTACACCCTCCTTTTTATTTTTTATTTTGACATAGGGTCTTGCTAAATTCCTGAGGGTCTGGCTAAGTTGCTGAGAGTGGCCTCCAACCTGCAATTCTCCTCTCTCAGCCTCCCAAGTACTGAGATTACAGGCATGTGCCATCACACCTAGCTAAGTGTCTTAACCTTTCTATGCCTCAGTATCCTCTTCCATAAAATGGGATCAGTTGTGAGGGTGGAAAGATATGATCTATGTAGACTGCTTAGCACATAAATAAGCACTCAAATGTGAGCTTTTGCAATGGTCCAAACACCTGAAAGTAAACACTTTACCACGGACCTGAGAGAGTGAGCAGTCTGGGGGGACTTCAGGGAAACAGAAGGGGCACGTTGCACAATTACTCAATGGGTCTGACCTTAAACCTTACCATACTTCTGACTTTTCTGCTCCACTGGACAAATAGAGAAAGCCTATTTGCTTCTGAATTTACATTTTCATACCTCTGGACATATTGAGAATGGAAAACAGTTACTTGAGCCAAATATTCCCCAAGAAATGGTTTTCAAAAGTCATTAGGGGTTGGGCTGGTGCCCCACATCTGTAATCCCAGTTACTCAGGAGGCTGAGGCAGGAAACCTGCAGTTTGAGGTCAGTCTAGGCAATTTAATGAAACCCTGTTTCAAAATAAAAACTTTAAAAAGGGCTGGGGATGTAGCTCAGTGGTAGAGTACTGTGTGTGTGTGTGTGTGTGTGTGTGTGTGTGTGTGTGTGTGTGTGAAAGAGAGAGAGATATACTGGGACTTGAACCCAGAGGCATTCTACCTCTGAGATACACCCCTAGACCTATTTCATTTTATATTTTGAAACAAGGTCTCACTAAGTTTTGATGGCCTTGCTAATTTGCTGAGGCTGGCCTCAGACCTGTGATCCTTCTGTCTCAGCTTCCCAAGTATTGGGATTACAGGCATGTGCCACCACATCCAGCTTGTTACCATTCTTTTTGAGGGTTTGAATGTTTTCTCATTCCCAACCCTTTCACAAGACCTTGGCAGAAAGGAAAGATAAATGGAATGCAATAATAGAAAATGTGCGAACATTCCCTGAGTGCTTGATCTGTATGAGGCACTGTGCTAACACTCCATAGCAGAGTGTCTCATTTAATCATCCTAACAGTCCTACAAGGTGAGTGCTGTCATCACCTCCAACTCACAGAGCTGAGGTGAGTTCAATAACTTGTCCAAGGTCACAGAAGCCGTGAGTGGCAGGCTGGAAATGGGCACCAGATTCTGTGCAGTCGAGCTCCATGGTGGACTGCTTCCTCACTGTGCAATGATTTCTCACAGGAGAAGGGAGGAGGAGCAAGGGGCTGAAGCCCAGCCTGAGCACGTTCATCCGGACAAGCAGGGGCAGAAAGAGTATCCGCTCTTATTGGCCACCCGGGATCGCAGCCCAGGGACTTCTCAAACCCACTGTTCGAGAAAGCATGCCTTTCCTGCAGCAGACCTACCTGTGACCTTGACCATGATGCTGCTGACCTTGGAGATGCTACCGGCTTGCCCTTTGCATGTATAGTTGCCGCTGTGCTCCACCAGGGCCGACACCGAGTAGACAACCTCGCCGTATCCGTAGGCCACGATCTCCAGGTCCTTCTGGGTGATGAGCTGTGGAGCCTCCAGGGCCCATGGCATCACTTGGATGGTGCACCTGAAGTGGAGCTCGTCTCCTTCTGTGATCGGGCCAGGGGGGCTGACGAGGAACTGGGGAATAGAGAAGAGCTCTGCAAGACAAGAGGACGAGCCGGTTGGCCTCGGGCTCAAACCTGGGCACATCACACTCTTCTCCTCTCTTTGCGGCTCCTCTTTATTCCACTTCTGTTTCTCCTCTTAATTTTTTTGGTACTAGGGATTGAACCCAGAAGCATTCTACCTCCAAGTTGTACCCCAGCACAATTTTATTTCTTATTTGGAAGCAGGTTCTCACTAAATTGCAAAGGGCCTCACTAAGTTGCCGAGGCTGGCTTCAAACTTGGGATCCTTCTGTCTCAACCTCCCAAGTACTGGGATTACAAGCGTGCTCCACCATGCCCGTCTCTCCTCATTAATTTTAAAGTGCAAACTTTCCTCTCAATTCCTTTTTCCTAGGCTGCTGACGGCACCTTTCCCTCTCCCTCATGTGTGCATCTTCTGTCTTCTTTGTTGTGATGGCTCTTTCTTGAGCTTCTCAAAAGCCAAACACCTTCTCTAGGTGTTTTCTACAGACCTAAGAAATTACCAGAAGCTAGGCATGGGGGTGCATGCCTGTAATCCCGTACTTGGGAGATTGAGACAGGAGAATTGCAGGTTCGAGGCCAGTCTCAGCAATGTAGTGAGACTCTCAGCAACCTAGCAAGACACTGTTTCTGAACAAAAAATAAAAAGGGCTGGGGTGTAATTCTGAGGTAGAATGCCCCTGGGTTCAATCCCCAGTAAACCTCTGCCCCCCCTCAAAAAAACCCACAGCAGGTAGAAATGGAGTCTGCCCCCTGCCTATGATGGCTATCCTCATACCATTTCAGGAACCTTGGCATTTCAGTATGAGTATTCTATAGTTTTCAAAAGTGGCAGCTATGTAGACTATATTGTTTCATGGCAATAAAGTATTTAAATAAACATATGCTCCAAAATGTGGCTGCTCATCTATTATATTTAATTTTTTTTTGCGGTACCAGGGATTGAACCCAGGGGCATTCTACTTCCGGGCTACACCTCCAGCCCTATTTTTTATTCTTTATTTTGAAACAGGGTCTCACTAAGTTGCAGAGGGCCTCACTAAGTAGCTGAGACTGGCTGCAAACCTGCAATCCTCCTGTCTCAGTCTCCCAAGTACTGGGATTACAAGTGTGCGCCACCATGCCCGGCTTATTCTATTTAATTTTTTTAAATGCTGGGCAGGATCTAATTTTCATGACTCACAGAGTTTGAAAAACACTGTATTAAAAAAATATGTCTCACATCCCAGGGTGTGTTATCTTCATGGAAGTAGGGCTAAGTCCTCAGCATTAATTCCCACATACACAGACAGACAGACAGACAGACACACACACACACACACACACACCACAAAGTACAGCATATACTGATTCTAACAATGGAAAATAAAATGCTAAAAGTAAACTTAGAGTGATACAATATTCAAATATTCATCAGAATTTTTTGCTATAGCCATTTAAATTCACAATAAAACATGTCATTTAAAAATAACTTGCTTTCTCAAGCAAAAAAAAAAGAGTTGTTGTTGTTGTTGTTGTTGTTGTTGTTGTTGTTGTACTCAGGATTGAATCCAGGGGAATTCTATCTCTGGGCTATACCCCTGCCCTATTTTATTTTTATTTTGAAACAGGGCCTTTCTGGGTTGATGAGAATCTGACTACTTGCTGAGGCTGTCCTTGAACCTGCAATCCTCCTGAATCAGCCTTCTAAGTACTGGGATTACAGGTGTGTGCTACCACACTGGGCTTCCTTCTTTTGGTTTCTTTCTTTTCAGTGCTAGGGATCAATCTCAGGGCCTCTTGCATGCTAGATAAGTATTCTACCACTGAGTTACACCCTCAGTCAATTGATATTTTTTAGTTTTTGGTGAGGTTCAATATGTTCCTTACATTTCTTTAGTTATTTAAGTTTTACATTTAAATATTACATATTTCCCATAAACTGCCTGTTTATATATTTATTATATTATATATTATATATATTATCATATATAATATATATATTACCCATTATATATATATATATATATAATATATATAATATATATATTACCATGTTTCTGGTTGATTTACTCAATCCCTTTATAAATTAGAAGAATTATCTTTGTCAGAGTCACTGTGCAAATATCTCTCCCAGAGTGTCAGGTGTGTCTTTGTGTGTGTATGTCTGGGTGTGTGTGTGTGTGTGTGTGTGTGTGTGTGTTTTCCTGTGGATTGAACCCAGGGGCCTTCTACCTCCAAGTTACACCCCAGTCTGATTTTATTTTATATTTGGAAACAGGGTCTCACTAAGTTGCTGAGAGCTTCAGTAAGTTGCTGAGGCTGACTTCGAGCCTGTGATCCTCCTGTCTCAGCCTTCCAAGTACTGAGATTACAGGTGGGTACCATCACCCCCAGCTATACTGTTACATTTTTAAACAAGTTATAAAATAATGTGTTTGATAGGTCTCCATTTTTTTTTTGCAGTACCGGGGATTAAACCCAGGAGCGTTCTACCTCCGCGCTACACCCCCAGCCCTATTTTTTTATACTATATTTTGAAACCAGGTCTCACGAAGTTGCGGAGGGCCTCAGTAAGTAGAGAGAGAGAGAGAGAGAGAGAGAGAGAGAGAGAGACAGGGAGAGAGAGAGAGAGCTGAGGCTGGCCGCGAACCCGGATCCTCCGGTCTCTGCCTCCCAAAGTACTGAGATTACAAGCGTGCGCCACCACGCCCCGCAGGTCTCCATTTTTTTGGAAAAACAATCACCCTGTTGGGTGTGTGTGCATTTGCATGTGTATAACATATAAATACATGTAGGAAAAATGTAATTAGCCATATGAGTGTTTTTTTCTGAGTAGTGACAGAATGAATGACTGTCACTTTACTCTTTATATCCCATCATTTTTTCCTGAAAATCAACTGACAGTACATATTTTATAATTGGAAAACACACACACATATGGGCAGGCAAAAGGGAGGTGCCGAGAGAAGGGGACATTTGTGACCCACTCTAGGGCCTCTACTTTGAGAACACAGTAGCTGTCTGCATCAGCGCGCGCCTCTCCCTCCCTCTGTCCAGCTCTGTGAGTGCCCCGGGTCCCTGAGTCTACTGGCTCTCTGTCCTGGAGCCCCGTCTGTCCTGGACACCCCCAGGCTTCTCTGCTGCCTCCTCTTTCTCCTCCAAGATCATTCTCAGGCCACCTCACTTGTCTCCCGTTTGGTCAACACGAGTCCACGTGAGAGGCAGAGGCTGAGGACCTGCCCCCTTCCTCCCAGTCCCCCAGATCCTGCTTCCTGGCATCTGACCCTCCATGGCTGAAAGCAGAGGCTTCCAAACTGCGGCTCACTCACTGATGACCTCAACCTAGTGAGTCACGGCCAGTATTTCAAAAATCTGAAATAGAATTCTATTCTGTTTCTACCAAAAATCCATCATACAGATTAAGGGTTAGTATTTTTTTTTAATTTTTGTTTCGAAATAGACATAGGTTATATAACTAACCTACTATATGAATAAATATATATCATATATATTACTTAAACTGTGCCCAGAAGTGAATAAGAGCAGGTCTTAAGTCTGGAGAACAGCAGCCGGGTCAGAAAGCCCAGCCCCTTTCCCAATTCTGGGTTCTATCTCCCTCCACCCAACCAGAAACCACAAAGAATAAGGAGCAGGACTCTGACCCCGCACTCCTGGTGAACTCTGAGGTCTCCACACGCCTCCCAGAATTAATCCTAGCTTTGCAGTGGAAAGCTAGAATGTGGTCGTGCTCCTCAATCGGGAAGTTGACTGTCACAAAATTGTCCTGAGAAGTCTCCTCAACTTGCTTGACAATGTTTGTATCTAGTTCAAGTTTTTCAATCGTGAAATGTATCGGGGCCCTCTCCTCCACCACAGCACAAGTGACAGCCACGACCTCGCCTTCTTTCGCCTCCTTCTTGTCCAGCATCACCCTGGGACTGGGCACTCCTTTGAAGAATGAGAAAGGCCAGTTAGTATCAGTTTGATCTGGTCACACGAGCCTCCTGTCCTTGTGGTCCACCCATCTGAGGGTTCTTCCCTGCACCCCGAACATCCAGTGCTACCTTTCAGGTAATTACCAAGTATGCATGTGCCCGGCAGTGTTCCACATACTTTGAAAAATATAAAATATGTTAAAGCAGGAGGATCGCAGGTTCGAGGACAGCCTCAGCAAGTAGTGAGACTCTCATCGACCTAGTGAGACCCTGTTTCAAAATAAAAATAACATTGGGATGGGGGTGTAGCTCGGAGGTAGAATGCCCCTGGGTTCAATCCCCAGTTCCAAAAAAAAAAAAAGAAATTAAATAAAATATGTTCAAGATATGGTTGGTGCTTTCATGGCTTATAATCCCCTTGGGAATATGGTATAATTAGATTCCAAACAGATACAGTTTAAAGAAAATAAGCCAATCAGTGTTTATTAATATTACTGTGATGGTTATAAATTTTCTTTTAGGTGCTGAGAATTGAACCCAGGGGCATTCAATCTCTGAGTTACCCCCCAGCCCTATTTATTTATTTATTTGCTACTGGTAATTGAACACAGGGGCATTCTACCTCCCAGCTACACCCTCAGTCCTATTTATTTATTTATTTATTTATTTATTTATTTTGGTATTAGGTATGAACCCAGGGGAATTCTACCTCCAAGCTACACCCCCAGCTCTATTTTATTTTTATTTTGAAACAGGGTTTTGCTAAGTTGATGAGAGAGTCTCACTATGTGCTGAGGCTGTCCTGGACCCTGTGATCCTCCTGTCTCAACCTTCCAAGTGCTGGGATTACAGGCATGTGCCACCACACCTGGCTATTACAATTTATTGAATACCAACCCCAGGTTAGGGTTTACTGAAATTTATCCATCAACATTTACTGAGTGCCTACCATGAGCCAAATTCTCTGTTTGGAATACAAAAATTGGCCAAATACTATCTTATCTCTCTTTTCATAATGTAACAGACCAGAAGAGGAGGTGGAGCCTGGCATGGTGGCACATACCTGTAATCCCAGTACTTGGGAGGCTGAGACAGGAGGATTGCAGGTTGGAGGCCAGCCTCAAGAATTTAGCAAGACCCTCTGCAATTTAATGAGACCATGTTTCAAAATAATAATAATAAAAAGTCAGGTGTGGTGGCACATGCTTGTAATTCCAGTACTTGAGAGACTGAGACAGGAGGATCCAGGTTCAAAGACATACTCTTCAACTTAGTGAGGCTCTCAGCAATCTAGTCAGACCTCGTTTCCAAATAAGAAATAAAATGGGGCTGAGGGTATAGCTTGGAGTTAGAATGCCTCTGGGTTCAATCCCCAGTACCAAAAATGAATAAACAAAATAAAATAAAATACATCTGGGGGTGTAGTTTATAGGTAGAATACCCCTGGATTAAATCCCCAGTACAAAAAAAATGAATAGATAGATAGATAGATAGATAGATAGATAGATGTGCAAGAAATACAGTCACATGTAGCTTAACAACAGAGAAACATGCTAGTAAATACAGTTAGGTGATTTCAACAAACAAACGGAGTGTATTACCCAAACTAAGATGGCTATGCCAGCACTTGGTGATATCATATTTTTTAATTTTCATATTTTTTTGGAATTGGGGATGCAACCCAGTTTCTTGCACAAGCACTCTATCACTGAACTACACCCTCAGCCCTTTTGTTTTGAGACAAGGTCTCACTAAGTTGGCAAGGCTGGCCTCAAACTTAGTGATCTTCCTGTTCAGCCTCCCAAGTACTGGGATAATAGGGTTGTACCACCATGCCTGGTTGGCACTATAGCCTTACTACAAATAAATCCCACTGACTGTGGAAAGAGCTTAAGAGCTCTAAGGGCCTGGGGTGATTAATTTTGCTTGGGAAATCCCTGAGCCCTGAAGAAAAAAGCATAGTTTGAGATAAGATGTAGCAAGGTATCCTTGAAGTGGGAAACACATGCGCAAATAGAGGAATTTAGAAATAGTCTATCTGGGTGCGATGGTGCGCACCTGTAATCCTGGTACTTGGGAGGGTGATATAAGAGGATCACAGGTTTAAGGACTGCCTCAACCTAATGAGACCCTGTTTCAAAATAAAAAATTAAAAAAGGGCTGGGGATGTAGCTTGGAGGTAGAATGCCCTTGGGTTCAATACCCAGTACCAAAAAAAAAAAAGAAAAGAAATAGCCAATCAAGCCCAGCATGGAGGCACAGACCTATAATCCTAGTATTTGGGAGGCTGAGGTAGGAGGAAAGCAGGTTTGAGGCCAACCTCAGAAACTTCACAAGACACTTAGCAACTTAGCAAGACCCTATTTCAAAATAAGGAACAAAGAAGATCTGGGGGTGTAGTTTGGAGGTAGAATGCCCTGGACTTAATCCCTAGTACATGATAATAATAATAATAATAAAACAGTAATAATAATAATGGGCTGGGGGTGTAGCTCAGTGGTAGAGCGTTTGTCTGGCATGCACAAGGCTCTGGTTCCTTCCCCAGTCACACACACACATGAAAGAAAAGAAATGGCCTGGCTTATTGTAAATGCATATAATGCCTACATTTGCAGGTTTTCAGGAAAATGCCAGGCAGATGAACAAGAAGGGAAATGGACGGGCAGGGACCTGGTATTGCTATTCATTCAGTTACTCTTCTTGCCACTGCACTTGCAGTGCGTCACTGGATGGCCTCTGTTCAAATTCAAGGACTAACCTTTCACAGCCAACACGTGCATCTTGGTGATCTTATTCCATTTGTTCAGAATCACGGAGCATTTGTATGTCCCTGAGTCATAGACCCGGGCCTGGGGAATAAAAATGCTCTCCATGTCCTGTGTGGAGGAGACGTTGTGGAACAGCATGTCGTTCTTATAGAACAGCACCGTGCGTTGGGGTTTGACATGCAAGGTGGTGCCGATGTCCATGATGCACTGAAGGGTCAGATTCTGCCCGTTGGGCACCGTCCAGTCTGGCAGGCTCTCCATCCGAACATGATTGATGGTGAAAACTAAACACAAAGAAGAGGACAGACAAACCCATTATCTTCCTGCTCAGAGCAGTGTCTCAGATGCCTACAGGGACCAAGCCCAGCATCCTGTGTGAGGGAACCAGGTAAGGTAAGTACTTGGGAGGCTGAGACAGTAACTACTTGGGAGGCTGAGACAGGAGGATCACTGGTTTGAGGACAGCCTCAGCAGGTAGTAAGACTCTCATCAATTTAGCAAGACTTTGTCTCAAAATAAAAATAAAAAAAGGGCTGGGGGTATAGTTCATAGGTAGAATGCCCCTGGACTCAATTCTCAGTAGCACACACACCAAAAAAAAAAAGTAAACCACACAGGTGGGTGCGGTGAAACACACCTGTAATTCCAGTACTTGGGAGGCTGAGATAGAAGGATCACAGGTTTGAGGATAGCCTCCGACAGGTAGCAAGACTCTCAGCAACCTAGGGAGACCCTGTTTCAAAACAAAAACTAATAAAAGGCTGGGGAAGTAGCTCAGAGGTAGAATGCACCTGGGTTCAATCCCCATCATTATCATCATCACATACACACAAGGGATTGGGGTGTACTAGATCGGAGTTCAATCCCTAGTACCAAAAAAAAAAAACTTGGTTTTTAAAAAGCATCAGTAGAAACAGGAATTGTCCCTGCTCTTTAAGGAACTTACTTGTGGCCAGAAAACAAGTGAGTTTGCTAGATGTACAGTCAGTCTCTTTCTGCGGGATGTATGATCAACCCTGGGAAGTATGTATGTGTGGTACTGGGGATAGAACCCAGGGACATTGTACCTCCGAGCTACACCCCTAGCCCCCTTCTTTTTTCTTTTTGCGGTACTGGGGATTGAACCCAGGGGCGTTCTACCTCCAGCCCTATTTGTTATCCTTTATTTTGAAACCAGGTCTCATGAAGTTGCGGAGGGCCTAAGTAGCTGAGGCTGGCCATGAACCCGGATCCTCCAGTCTCCGCCTCCCAAGTACTGGGATTACAAGCATGCACCACCACGCCCGGCGTCAGCCCCCTTCTTTGAGATAATATCTCTTCCATTTTGCCTCCTAACTGCTCCATCCCATGTAACCTTTCATCTTGTCAATTGCTTTGGGGAAAAGATCTAACACCAATAATAAAAATAAGCCACATGTGGTGGCACACACCTGTAATCCCAGTACTTGGGAGGCTGAGATGGAGGATGGTGGGTTCGAGGCCAGCTTCGGCAACTTAGTGAGAACCTCAGCAACTTAATGAGATTGTGTTACAAATTAAAAAAATAAACAAAGGAATGGAGGTATAGCTCAGAAGTAGAATGCCCTTGAGTTCAATACCCACTACCAAAGTAATAACAGTAACAAGAAAAGCTTATAATACACTAGTAGAAAGAAATCAAACTTCTAGATTATATTTATTTAGATGAAGAGGAATGAAATCCCTACAGTCAGTGTGCCCTCGGGTGAGTCTCATGTAGCCTAAAGTGCTGCAGATCATTTCTTCATCAATGAAATGAGGGGCCTTGCCTCCATTATTTTGAAAGTTCCTTTAAGTTTTGTTCATTTCAGCAAATATTTCCTGTGCACCTACTCTGCACCAGACACCAGTCTAGGTGCTTGAGATACAGCAGACAACCACGCATCTGTAATCACAGAACATGGGAGGCTGAGACAGGAGGATCGCACACGTAGGCCAGTCTCAGCAACATAGTGGGACCCACAGTAACTTTATGAGACCCTATTTCCAAATAAAAATAAAATAGGGCTGGGGGTGTAGCTCAGACTTAGAATGCTCCTGGGTTCAATCCCCAGTACCACCACCACAACCAACAAAGATCACTTGTTGTTGGAATATAGATTCCTGCATGGGGATATTGAACAAATAATAAACACAAAAAGTAGGTAATATGATATGTGAGAAGGTGGTGAGGGGTAGAGGAGGAAGCAGGAAATTTTGAGAAGATTGAGGGAGAAGCAGAAGCAGGCCTGGGGCAGGTACAATATTCAATGGTGCAGGCTAAGGAGCCTCATTAAGAAAATGAGATTTAGCCGGGCGTGGTGGCGCACGCTTGTAATCCCAGTACTTTGGGAGGCGGAGACCAGAGGATCCGGGTTCGCGGCCAGCCTCAGCTCTCTCTCTCTGTCTCTCTCTCTCTCTCTCTCCCTCTCTCCCTGTCTCTCTTTCTCTCTCTCTACTTAGTGAGGCCCTCCGCAACGTCATGAGACCCGGTTTCAAAATAAAGAAAAAAAATAGGGCCGGGGGTGTAGCGCGGAGGTAGAACGCCCCTGGGTTCAATCCCCGGTACCGCAAAAAAAAAAAAAAGAAAGCTAAAGGGCTGGAGGGAGGGGAGAGCAAGAGATAAGATCATCTTCATTGCTGATTATGAGATAAAAATAAAAGTTGCCTAGTGAAAAATAGACATAATTCTTCAAATGCTGGTTCTAAACCCCTGCCACTCAAAGTGTCACCTGCAGATCCACAGCACGTTATGTCATCCAGTCATCCAGCAGCATGTTGTAAATGTAGAATCTTAGTACCCATTCCAGGTCTACCAAGGCAGAATCCCAGTTAACAAGATCCCCAGGTGATACAGGAAAGAACACCACGTGCCTTTAGAAATATAAGGGAAATTCTGACATCATGTGCTTCTAAATCAGAGCCCCGCACATTTGCCCCACAACCCAGCTCCCTGGCTCTGAGCCTCCAGCACCCCGGCTCTGTACCCCACCTCCCAGGCTCTGCATCTCTGCACTCTGGGACTCTTATTCTGAGTGAAATTCTCACCTATTGTTACCTTGAAGGATTCAAAGAAGGAAGCCCCCAATACTGCCTTGTGCTCCTGGCCACCACCCCCTCTTTAGGTACCCTATAAAAAAGGATTGTAAAAGACCCCGGGGCGGCTCTCATACTCTTGAGGTGGCCCACATTTTACCCTGAATGTGTATCTCTACTTGTCTTAAATTAAACCTCTGTCATTGTCTCTGTGACTGGCTCATGCTGAAATTCTTTTCACCTCAGAAGCCAAGGACCCCAAAGGTCCTGAGGTGAGTTTCCCTTTCCCAAACCGGGAACTCCTCAGGACTCACCATGAAGTTAACACATTTTCCCATGACAGCCCCACCCCCAGAGATTTTCATTTATTTGGTGTGGGGTGAATCCTGACACTGGGATTTTTAAAAAGCTGTCCCAGTGATTCTAATGCTCAGCCAGGGGCAGGAACCACGGCTAAGCATGGCTGCTCCAAGACTTCAGACTTTCATGGTGAACTCCCCACGAGCAAAACTCTTCAGAAATTAAAAGGAAAGTTGGATGGACAGTTTTCTGTTTTAAAACTTCTCAAAGCCACAAAGTTCACCCTTAGAGTCCTCAAATCAGGTGGCCCAGATTGGCCAAGTAAGAGAGTGTCCTGGGTGAGGGAACCAGGTAAGGTTCCTGTGAACTACAGGACTCCTGGACCACGCCCCTCTCCTTGTCTTTCCCTCTGCTTCTTTCTTTTGAAAGAGCCTTACCGGGCATGGTGGTGCACACTTGCAATCCTAGTATTTCAGAGGCTGAGGAGGATCACTGGTTCAAGGCCAGCCTCAGCAACTTTGTGAGACCTTTAGCAGAACTTAGCGAGCCCTTGTTTCAAAATAAAAGATAAAAAGGGCTAGGGTGTAGCTCAGAATTAGAACACCCCTAGTTCTATCCCTAGTACCAAACAATAAGTAAAAATAAATAAGAAAAAGAAAATAGAAAAGTCTTGTTTGAGTGTATATGGAAGTTGAAAAGTGGAAGGTTCCTGAATTAGGTTCCTAAGAGGATGTGGGTGCCACCAATTAAAACTGAGAATGCCAGAAAAATATAAGGAAGAAAGACAAAGTTCTGGTGATATAGCTGGGGAGGAGAAGGGCAGGAGCCTGCAGTGTTGACTCCAGGTTAAGCCTGAGGCTTGGGGGAGAGGTCAGGCTGGATGTGGTCAGGGGCAGGCAGAGGAGAGGGTTGGGATCTGGAGAAGGTAAGATCCTTGAGCCTGCAGAGACCATGGGGGTGGGGTTCAGACCCGGGGAAAATAAAAGTCTTCCCTGGGTGGGAAGGGAGAGGATTTTTCAGAGGAAATAGGTCTAAAAGGTCAAAGAAGGAGGCTTTTAGGTCTGAGCCATCGTTGATTGTGAGCCATCATTGACAATCACAAATTGTCCCAGTCAGGGGAGGGCCAGAAGTGTCCTTTGCATCTGACATGAATGGGCCTCCGTAGCCCCTTGAAGAGGAGATTCCAGACAGGGGCGTGTGGGGCTGAGGCCGGCTGCTATGATGTAAGGAGGGACTGAGCATTGAGGGGCAGAGACAGCAGTCTTAAGAAACTTTTTGTTTTGTTTTGTTTTGTTTGTTTGACTTTTTCAGTAGGTACTAGATATAGGGGCTAGCACCCTGGAAAGCAGAAGCTGTAAGAGCCAAAAGTGTCACCCCGAGTTAAAGACCTCGAATTGGCTGGAATGGTCCTGGTAGAGGGTTGGGGGCAGCCTACATAGAGGGTAGCACCCCTAAGACTGCGCCTAGGAATGAGGGTGCTTGTTTTCTAAGGTTGCAGATGTTCATTCAGGTCGCTGTATATCTTCATGTCAGGGATGTCGGCTATGGAGGATAGTGACAGCTGGGTGAGGACAGATGCTAATCTGATCCTGATGGTTTTTGTTTTGTTTCATTTGTTTTAAAATCCTAGAATTGTGTTTTTTCTTTTCTCTTTATCTTTTCAGAATAACTAAAAACCCTTAAAAGCATGCAAAAATTACAAGACCATGGGTAATTCAATGTCTATGCCTGAGTGCGTATTAAATAAGTAAAAGGCAAAAGATTTAAAAAATATAGGAAGAAACTCATTTTTTTGTTACCTGTCTTAGCCCTAATGTAAATTAGAAAATAGAGGCTTGTTCTGTAAGTGGGAAAGGATGTTCGCTGCAGGATCTGCCTCACGGTGACAGTGGCCACCTGAACTCCTTGTTTCAGTGCCACCCATGATTGGCAGCCCCTGCTCCACACATCCCCTACTGTAAGAGCTTCCATGTTTGTATCCTCAATAATCTATTTCTCATTGTGTCGCATGACAGGCATCTGTAATGGGTATTTTTATTTTGGGAACTATACATCTGCCTCTGTGTTTAGCTATCTATAGAGATTCAATGCCTGACAAATTAAAGCTATATGTGTTTGATGTTTGTTTTTGTGTATTTGTTTATATCCATAAGTGTTGTCTGTCTATTGTCTACATGGTACCAAAATTGACTTATATGAAGAGCGCTCATAAGTTAAAAAAATGGATCCAGCCGGGCGTGGTGGCGCACGCTTGTAATCCCAGTACTTTGGGAGGCGGAGACTGGAGGATCCGGGTTCGCAGCCAACCTCAGCGCGCATGCGCACACGAGATCGATCTATCTCTCTCTCTCTCTCTCTCTCCTCTCTCCTCTCTCTCTCTCTCTCTCTCTCTCTCTCTCTCTACCTAGTGAGGCCCTCCGCAACTTCGTGAGACCCAGTTTCAAAAATAAAGCATAAAAAAATAGGGCCGGGGTGTAGCACGGAGGTAGAACACCCCTGCGTTCAATCCCCAGTACCGCCAAAAAAAAAAAAATGGATCCAAATACTTTTTAGTTTACATGACTTAAATCTTAACAAATAAGTTTAAGTGTTTTGGTAAAATAAAAGTAATATGACATAAAAAGGATGAACAGATATTAAAATTATATTGTCTTTTCCTATTTGATGTATAAATTACAATGTTCATTGTTTTTTAGGATTTTTATTTTGTTAAAGTAATGACTTACAGTGCTGACTGGCTATTAAAATGGGTAAATGAGGTAAATGTAAGAAAGTTTTTATAAGTGGCTTATCTTTAATAAAAATATATCTAAATTGTGTATAAGCAAGTTAAAAGCTAAACATCAACTGCTAAGTATAAAGTAATCTTGGCTTAACATCAGCAAAGGACAATATATTTGAGTCTAGTAAATGTGTTTTTATATATATGAGGATCAGTTTAAGACTGCATTCTTTAAGATGTTAATTAAACATAAGATAACTTAAGTTACTAAGAGTTAAAGTTCTGATTGATATGTGATTCTATATATATAAGGCTAAGAAAATTCTTAAGGCTGTGTTTTGATAAAAAAATAAGAACATTATTAAGAGTTTTTATCTAAGTGTTAAGTGTTTTATCTTACCTAAAAAGTAATTTATCTAAATTAAAAGTTTTTATAAAAATTGTTTTAAATGTAGGTTAAAAATTGCTAAGACAAAGGGAAATCCAATAAATAATAAGAGATATTCATAGATATGAGGAGGTATTATAATGGAATAAAAAAAGGGAAAAGAAAAATGGACTTTACCCAGATGCCCCCATGCCAAGAATATAAATATCTACTGGGATTTTGTGCCCTTAACATTTATTAAAAAAACAGCTTAAAGGCTGTGTTTTAGCAAAATAATCTCTTGTGTTTACTGCCTTTGATTAGCTAGCAAACTACATTTTAGCAGAATCAGGGTTTATAACTTTGGGTTGCTATATTTGACACCCTAAATATATATATATAGATATATAGATATATAGATATACATATATATATATATATATATATATATATATATATATATATCTGTGACCATAGATGTGCATATATCTGAGACTTAAATATGCTGTATATCTAGGTTCATATAAATGTTTTATAAAAAGCTTATAAAATTAAAGATGTATGGGTTTTATATACATGCAAGCTAGCCAATGGGTTTTAAGTGATCCCTTTGTGCAATGTGCATTGTATTTGTACCTTAAGTTACTAAAACCTTTGTCATCTATGGTTAGTACCATTCAAAAGTCTATCCTTAAGACCTGGTTTACATCTGTTTGCCTTAATTGAGTAAGTGTCTTATAATTGTATAAGAGAGTTACAACTGTCTATCAGGTAATAAGCTTATTTGTGATTATTAATGTTGTTCTCTAAGATTATAAAAAGTATAGAGCTATTCTTTGATTTTGTTCTATGCTGTTAACCTACATAGACTTGTAATTATAGTTATCTTACTGAACCACAAATTCTGAATTTCACTCCAATTGTAAATATATGTTAACAATTAAGGTTAAGTCAAGATTATGTTGAGGTTAAATTAATATGTTAGAGGCCTCAGCTTCACCTCCGGGGCCTTTGCGCCTGCCCCAGGCCTCGGCTTCACCTCGGTGGCCTCTGCGCCAGGTACCAGACCCCGGCGTCCCCACGCGTCACCTCAGCAGCCTCTGCGCCTGCCCCAGGCCTCGGATTCCCCCCGCCGCGTCACCTCGGCATACTCTACGACCGCACCAGGCCTCAGCGTCACCCCAGCAGCCTCTGCACCACCTCGGCAGCCTCTGCATCAGGTACCAGACCCCAGCGTCCCCGCGCATCATCTCAGCAGCCTCTGCGCCTTCCCCGGGCCTCGGATCGCACCCCCCCCCCGTGTCACCTCAGCGGACTCTGTGCCCGCCCCAGGCCTCGGCATCACCCCGACGGCCTCTGCACCACCTCGGCAGCCTTTGCGCCCGCCCCAGGCCTCAGCTTCACCTCCGGGGCCTTTGCGCCCGCCCCAAGCCTCGGCTTCACCTCGGCGGCCTCTGCACCTGCCCCAGGCCTCGGTATCACCTCAGCGGCCTCTGCGCCAGGTACCAGACCCCAGCGTCCCCGCACATCACCCCGGCAGCCTCTACGCCCGCCCCGGGCCTCGGCGTCACCTCGGCAACCTCTGCACCAGAGCCCGGATACCCTCCAGCACCGCCACCCAAGACCCGCGCGACTCTCCAGGTTGTCTCTGAGTCAGGACACGCCCCGGTGCTGACACCTGAGATCTAGGAGCACACGCTCCCCCTGGGACCCACGCGTGATCCTCTGTGCCACGCCACAGAGCCTGTGCACCCTTAGGCACCCATATTCGATACCTGGAGCCCGCACCTCCCACGGGCCCATTTGAAATCCTCAGCACAGCGCATCAGAACCCAGACACCCTCCGGCGACATAGCCCGAGACCCAGAACACGTGTGAATCCCTACGGGCCCGGATGACCCCCAGCACCTGCGCCTCGGAAACAGGGCACCTTCCTGCACCATCACCCGTGCCTCAGTACCCACACCCAACACCGCACCTCGAAGTGCTCCTCACGTGACAACACCTGAACTCCGGACCCTGCATACCCCTCCACACACAATACCACGCCCCAGTCAACCGGACAAGAGGGATCCACAGCCTGCAGCATACTGACCCAATTGGGACTACAGGAGCCATCAAGAGGTCTCATACACAGAAAGGAAAATGATGCGGAGACAACAGAAACACAAAATGGAAAATACCAAAAATGCAAGAATGAAGAACAGTGAGGAAACAGGAAACACCCACAATGCATCAACAAGTGAGATCACTGACTCTAACCTGCAGGAAATGCAAGACGGAGAATTCCGAATTTTGATCTTCAGAATGATGAAAGGCCTCAAAGTAAGCATAGAGGAGATGAAGGAGGAAGTTGAGGCTCTAAGGAAGAATCAGAAAGAAACTCTGAACGAAATGAAGGAATAAATAAACGAATTAAAGACTGCAATAGAAACCAATGCTAGTAGGTTTGACCACATAGAAAATAGGGTATCACTCCTGGAAGACAGCTCATTCAAAACTGAGAACACAGTCAATGATATACAGAAGATATTACAACAACACACTCTGGCCATTCAAGAAATACACGACAATGCAAGGCATCCTAATCTAAGGATAAAAGGCATTGAAGAAGGTTTAGAAGCACAGACCAAGAGTATAAGAAACCTCTGCAAAGAAATAATTTCAGAGAATTTTCCGAACATAGAGAAAGATTTGGACATACACATACAGGAGACATATAGAATGCCGTTAAGACAGGACCAAAGAAGGACCTCCCCTCACCACATAATAATTAAAATGACTAACATAGAGGCCAAAGAAAGAATCCTAAAAGCAGCAAGAACAAAAGAACGGGTGACATACAGGGGTAAAACAATAAAAATCACCCCAGACTTCTCAACTCAAGTCAGGAATGCCAGGAGGGATTGGTACGAAGTACTCCGAACCCTGGAAGAAAACAACTTCCAACCAAGACTGAAATATCCAGCAAAGCTATCATTTGAAATTGATGGAGAAATAAAAATGTTCCATGATAAACAAACATTTAAAGAATTCATGAGGACCAAGCCAACACTAGAGAAAATCCTGAAAGAAATAAACCACAAAGAAGGAAAAACAAGCAATCTTCAGAATCACAGGAGAGGTGAACTCCACCAGGTAGGCAACTGAACAAGGAGATTTGTCACCACAGCAAATAGAAAATAAAACTCAAAATTGATAGGAAACAAAAATCATATCTCTATAATAACATTGAATGTCAAAGGACTCAACTCCCCAGTTAAAAGGCACAGACTGGCAATGTGGATCAAAAAGCATAACCCAGCTATATGCTGTCTACAAGAAACTCACCTTCTAGCCAAAAATACTCATACGCTAAAGGTAAAAGGATGGAAAAAGATATACCACTCAAACGGAGATCGAAAACAAGCAGGGGTAGCAACGCTTATATCAGACAAAACAGACTTTAAGCTAAAACACATCAGAAGAGACAAAGAGGGTCACTTCTTATTAATAAAAGGAACAATCCAACAAGAAGATATAAAAAGAGTAAACATTTACTCCCCAAATGTGGGTGCACCCACATTCATAAAACAAAGTCTTCGGGATATCAGGTCCCAAATAGACCCAAACACAATAATATTGGGAGAGTTCAACACACCACTCACGCCACTAGATCGATCCTCCAGACAAAAAATGAATAAAGATTGCTCAAACCTAAAGAAAACTATAGACCAAATGGATCTAATAGACACATACAGATTATTTCAACCAACAACACCTGAATACACATATTTCTCAGCTGCCCACAGAACATTCTCCAAAATAGACCACATACTGGGTCACAAAGCAAGCACCAGCAAATTCAAAAGATGTGATATAATTTCCTGCATCTTCTCAGATCACAATGGATTGAAACTGGAAATTAACAACAGGAAGACAAAAAGTAATCACATAAATACATGGAGACTGAACGATACACTCCTGAATGAGGACTGGACCAGGAAAGAAATAAGGGGAGAAATAAAAAAATTCCTGGAATTAAATGAAAATAGAGACACGACATATCAAAATCTGTGGGACACCTTGAAAGCGGTGTTAAGAGGAAAATTTATAGCACTGAGTGCCCACATAAGAAAAACAGAAAACATCCAAATAAATAACCTAATGACACACCTCAAGGATCTTGAAAAACAGGAA
>PVJS01022590.1:0-30384 GCA_004027185.1 Glis glis
AAAAAAAAAAAAAAAAAAAAAAAGAATTTGTCAAGGCAAACACCCAGGTGTTCCCTTGTTAAACTCAGTCTTATTTTGTCTGTTCTTGGTAAGAACTTCTTCATGCACAAATAATGAAAATCTCAAATTCTATTCTCTAGTTCCTCTCCCTAAGTTAGATTGCTTTGGTTGTTTTGAGCAAGTCTATTAATCTCTTAGCATCTACATTTCTGCAATGAGGAACTAATGATAATTAATTTTATCATGTTGGTAATCCACTTTGAGCCCACTTATTCTCTTTTCCTTCCTCTTACTTACATACCTCTTTCTCTTATTTTCTTGTCAGGATTTGGCAAAATCAATGTCATATTTCATCAACACTGAGGAACTTGTCATTATTGTCCCAAACAATAAATCATGAGTATTGTGTGTAATAACTCATATTTTAAAACATAACCCACACTAGTGCCTACTATGTATTGGGCATCTGGTCTGTACCAGGTCTTGGTTTGGAGTCGCATGGAGTGGGCCTCGTCATCATGTGATGAGCATAGAACTCTTCTGGTCATCCTTACCAACCTGAAAGAGGGTTTTATTTTCATTTTACAATTGAGGAAACTGAGAAACTGAAAGTTAATGCAACTTGCCAAGGTCATAAGCCAGTGATGTCAGAAATGTACCTGTGAGTCTCTGTTTTATGAGATCTGATGGAGCGAAGGAGTAGTTTTGTTTAGGGTATTTCTTGCAGAGTAGCACATAATATTCAGTAGTAGTAGGTACTTTTAAGTAGTTGTTTTTTTTTTTCTGTCCAGTTGAAAGTTTTAGAGATCTTGATACCAGGGGCTATGACCAACACTGAAGATTGGCCACTTCTCTGTATCTGAAGGCCCCTCTGACCCAGCTAAGCCATTCTCTTTCAAAAGTGACAAGAGCAAGGTTCATAAAAGCTTATGGGGAAGAACAATGGAGAGGAAAATATCATTATTATCTATTTTTCTTCCATCCACTCAACAAATATTTAAGGTCTCTATTACCTATCAGGCTCTGTGCTTAGGACTGGGATGCCGCAGTGAACATGATACAGTGGGGAAGGGGACAAGGGTACAGTGGCACAAGTGCCAAATGCTGTGGTGGTATTGCCTTTGTCTCAGTCAACATTCTTACTCTACAATCCAAAGCAACTGACCACACAAACTAGAGGAAGGAAGATTTATTTACTCACTTTTTTTTTTTTTGGAGATTCAGGATTCAGTCCATGTGAGGCCAGCATCTTTGAATCTCAGGGCATGGTAGGGGGAAGCAGAGAGAGGGAGAGCACATGGGCTCTGCTCCTCACATCATGGAGGTGGGAATCAGAGAGAGAGAGAGAGAGAGAGAGAGAGAGAGAGAGAACAAACAAGCAAGGGGATTCAAAGACACAAGCACAATCCCTAAGGCCACATCCCCAGGGACCTACCTTCTCTAGTCACACCCCACCAGTTTAGATTACCATCCTAATGAGATTATAATCCTCATGACTCAATTACATCAACTCCGAACACCAATTTATGAGCTCTTTGGGGGACATTATATATCTAATTATTACAACATTTATGTTGCTTTAGGAGTATATAAGAAGGGATAGTCTGTCCAGACTGTGGAGAGGGGGAAAAATTCCTGATCTTGTCCTGACAGTTCCAGAGATCAACCCTTTGCCTCATTTCTGTAAGAAAATCCACTACCTCAGTTAGGAAGCTATAATTACAAGAAGTTTTAATTTTATCATTGATCATGGCTATGTTCACTGGGAGTCATATACAGTCTGTATGTCTGTTAGAATTACAGTTACAGTAAGTAAGCAGGCCTGGTGGTGCATTCCTGTAATACTGGTACTTGGGAGACTGAGACAGGAGGATTACAGGCTCGAGGACAGCCTCAGCAACTTAGTGAGACCCAGTTTCAAAATAAAAAGTAAAAAAGGGTCTGGGGGTGTAGTTTTTTGGTGGAATGCCCCTGGGTTCAATCCCTAGTAACACACACACACACACACACACACACACACACACACACACACACGTGTGCGCGCAGGCACACAGAGTTAGAAGTAAAATAAAAAAATCCACCTAGGTAAATGTCTGGTATAGAATATATACCTAATAAATACTAACTATTAGTAAAGAAATTTGCTTAATCAAGAACACTTATCTGAGATGGAGTAAAAAATGTAATGCAAGGTCTCCCAAAATAAAAGAAATGAACATTTTTGCATGCAATATTCTGGGAGCTGTGAAATTCATATCTGCTGTTTTTGGATGCTTTCTCTTCTCATCCTGTACTTTCTCCATGGACATTAATGGTATCAATTACCATCTACAAGGCAATGATCCCCAATCATATCTCTGGTCTGACCTTTTCTCATACAGTTCAGATTCAGATATGTAGCTAATTGCCTACAGTTATTCCACCTGGACATTCCATAATCTCTCAAACTTAACATGTACAAACTATTCTCATGATTATTCTGACACATCCACAATAACCCCTGTGCTTCCCAACATTGTAGTATGGTACCACTGTGAATCCATTTGCTCAGGATAGAGGTTCAGGATTCATCCTTGACTTCCCCTGTCCTCTTTCTCCTTGCCATCTCCCCACATTAGCTAACCTAATCAATAACCTTCAGTTCCAAGTCCCAAATTGCTCTCTATTCTATCCATTTCTTTCATCTCTGTCATCATTACCCTGTTTGAGGCCACCAGCAACTCCCACTTGGGTATTGCAATCACTGCCTAGTGATCTTCCTGCCTTCACTGCAGCCAAAATGATCATTTTGAGCTACAAATCTGGTTATGTCACCACTCACACTAAATATTTAACAGCTTCTCTCATGGCCCTTTGTATAAAGACCCTTCTCCTTCATACAGTCTGTAAGTAGGCTGACCACATGTCCTCCTTTCCTGGAATAGTCCCGGTTTATGCTATTTCAGCACAATTATTAACAGTCCCTCCTTTCACTCTTGACTGTGCTCTGGTTTGGTTGATGGACTGTATGGTTACCCTATTCATAAGGCTTTTCATTATCTGGGTTTTGCATACTTTTTTGAGCTTCTCTCTTACCATTCCCTACTTACACTCTGCTCCAATCTTACTGAACACATTTAAGTCTTTCACTCCATTTTCTTCCAGACAATCATTACATATATTCTTCTTTCTTCTTAGGTCTCTTTTCATTTTCTTTCTACCCTGGCCATTGGCTACTGTTATGGTTAGATATAGAATGTCCCCTGAAGCACTTATGTATTAGTGTTCAGAGTTGATGTAATTAAGTCGTAAGTGTAATCTCATCAGTGTGTAAATCCATTGTAATGGGTTTACTGGGTGGTAACCTAGGCAGGTGGGTGTGGCTTGAGGAGGTGGGTCCCTGGAGGAGTGACCTTAGGGATTATGCTTTTGTCTTTGAATCCCTCTGTTCGCTAGTTCTCTGGCTTCCAGCTTCAATGATGTGAGAGCAGCGCCCTTATTCTCTCCCTGTCTCTGCTTTCCACCACCATGCCCTGAGCTTCACAGATGTAACCTGGCCTGACATGGACTGAAACTCTGAGATCTCCAAAACCTGTGAGCAAGTAAACCATTCTTCCTCTAAGTCGTCTGGTCAGCTGCTTTGGATGACAGCAGTGAGGATTTGGATGAGACAGCTGCCCTCTATTCAGGTCACAGCTTAGTTCCATTATCTCTTGGTTCTATCATCATGCAGAGTACCACTATTTCTACCTCATGGTTCATTCCACCACTATATCATTAACGCTGAGGGTATGGATCGTGGATTGCTCATGTTTTCCACAGGAATGTCTCCTATCCCATTTACAATATAGATTCTCAGTAAATACTTAAGAGTAAAGGAATAAATTTGGACATAATGAATGCCTAGTAGAATATCAACACATTTAGGCTCTCAGGAGTGGAGTGGGTAGGTAAAGGGAGCTTAAAAATTAGACAAAGGGGGGCACCTGTCTTACTTATACAACAGACCTTAAAGTGCCCTTTAACTATATTTTTTCTCCTTTTGGTTGCTGAAAACTTTTAAGTATGATTTCCTCTGCATCACAAATGTCTGGTGGATGAACATGAGCTTGCAGAATATAAATTTACCTTGTTCCTACAGTGCCTGGTGGTGCAGGCCTGTAATCCCAGTATTTGAGAGGCTGTGACAGGTAGATCTCGGGTTTTTGGCCAGCCTCTGCAACTTATCAAGATCCTGTTTAAAAATAATAAAATAAAAAGGGCTTGGGCATGTAGCACAGAGGAAGAACACCCCTGGGTTCAATCCCCAGTAAAACACACACACACACACACACACACACACACACACACACTGCCTTGTTCCTGTCCCAATTCTAGGGAAAACCTAAGATGAGCACAAGACAAGTTATATGTAAAATTGTGAATTGAAATAAGTTGTTAGTACTCTTGCACCTCTACCTCTTATGTTCCATCTGTTTAGGGCACCAGATTAAGCTTCTGAGGGAGATTCCAAATTTTCCACAAGAAAATTCAAACCCAGAGAGTGTGGTCCAGGGACCAGTGGCATCTGCCTCAAGAAATTCATCAGGAATACAGAAGTCTTGGACCCAACCCTTGACCTACTGAATCAGAATCCATATTTCAGTAAGTTCCTCAGGAGACGCATGTATATGTCAGAGATGGAGAAGCATTTGTCTGGATGTCTCCAGAGACTAAGGAAAAATCCCAATGGACTCAGTATTGAGAGTGTGCTGTTTCTAGGATGTTTAGAAATTTTGGATGGTGACCTAATGCTTACGGGCTTCAGGAGTGTCGTTATGCTAACAAGCCATATATCTTAACCCCAAAGAAGGCCTTAATAATGTAATCTTAGGGCTATAGCAACTGACAGGGTGAATATCTGCAGAAGCAGAGAGACTTGAAGTACTCCTCCAATAACACTGTTAAACAGTCATGCACTTTGCCTATGAAGGAGGCAAACCCTGAGCGTTTTATTTATTTTAATTAATTAATTAATTATTTGGAGATGATACTGGCAATTGAAACTAGGGGCATTCTACCTCTGAGATATTTCTCCTTGCCCCCTTTAAAATATTTTATTTTGAATCAAAGTCTCGCTAAGTTGCTGAGGGTCTCAGTAAATTGCTGCAGAGGTGTGCCTCAAATCCACAATCCTCCTGTCTCGGCCTCTCAAATACTGTGATCATAGGCATGCGCCACATGCCCAGATGCATTTTTATTTTTGGGGGCCTGAGAGTGACTATGGGAAATTAGCAATGCAGTCAGAGCAGACATTGCTTCAGTCCCAGCCACACTACTCCATTTTATTGCAATGACAAAAATACCCCCTCTTTCTTTGTCCATCCTGTTGTTTCTGATTTCTTCTCTCCAAAAGCTACAGTTGGTACTAACAGCTTTGGGGTGGGGAAGAGTTGAGGTGAATTTTTAAAAACAGTCACTTGCCGTCCATAATTTTGTTTTGGTGCTGTTAAAATTAAAAACAAAAATGTGATGCAAAACAAGGCTAGTTTTCTGTTGCTCTTAAGACACCACATGGGGGACAATTCCTGGAATCCTGCAAGAACCATATTGAGTGGTGGAATGGTGTGACAGTGTTGAACATAAGAAGTCAGTTTATTTCCATCAAATGAAGCCTCTACGTAAATACCAGTACAGGCTTTGGGCTGTTCTGTAAGTTACTTAGGTGGTAAGACAATGTGTGTCTCAGTAGCACATGGTGTCCTTTAGAGCTGTAGATGTGTTTATCCTTCCAAAACAACCCAAAATAAAATCCTAAGTCAAGGACACAGAGCTCTCTTGTTGTGGGAAGTGAGTCAACCCTGTGTGTCAACCTGGAAAATTTAATAAAACTCATTACTAGCTCTAGCCCTAGAACCTTTTGTAGCAGGAGAAAGATGTAGGAAGTTGGTTTTATTTGTCTGTTTTTGTTGCTGTTGGTTTGGTCAAGACATTTATTTCACTGACCTTGGTCTCAGATTCCTTTATTAAAGAGGGGAAAACACTACATTTATCACATTATTAATTTAGGTAAAAGTACACTTTGTATGTTTTGGAACTTAAGAATAATAGACCCACTCATTCTCATTTCACCATTGTTAACAGGTGACAGAGATCATTTAAAAACCATGGTTTTGATCTCTGTCACCCTTTTCTGCCCTTACTAAACTTATTTCTATAGCTAGCAAATAATAACTTTGATTGACATAATTTCCTTTATCTCATTTTGCTATTTCCCTGATGCAGGTTCAAATGAATTAGTTAAAATAAAAATTAAAAGTAAATAAAAAGAGGAAAAAAGGAGATTTATAATATCCAAAAATGGATATACAGGCCCTTGAAATATGGAACTGGTTGTGTGGATTCACTGAAGTGGTCTCTCAGCTGTGCGGGATTGGAGATGCTGGCCCGAGGGTGTCCATAGTGCTCCATTTCATCTGTGCTCCCTCATACCCAGGGAAGGCTCGATGCTTCATAGCTCAGGAGCACAGGAGGAAGGGACAATTATTCAGACTGAAGATTCTAGACTGCTGCAAGATGCTCTTGTCAAAATCCTTTGCTGTTATTAATGTATTCCATATATCTAGTGGATGGAGACTATCTATAGATCCTCTCCATATGGAAGGAAAGCTTACCTCCTCCTCCTTTAGCAGGCTGTTCTGATCTAAATACACTCTGTGAATGGGGGAACCCATGCTTTTTCCTTGCCTATGGACTCTTTTAAAGTATGGAGGAGTCTATCTCAGCAACAGCCCCGCGCACTCTTCATGGGCCCTTTTGTGTGGTCACTTGTTGGGGTCACTGCTTACCATTCCCCATGGGGTAGGTATTATTCCACTCAATTTGCAGACGAAGAGACTGGATTCCCAGAGCACAGTGTTCCAGCCACACAACATGCTGCACTGTTTTATGGGTTGGCTACAAAGGCCTCATTTGTCTGACCCATTGTCAACAAGTAATGATTAAGGCAATGAATATGTAATATTTCAGGCACTGTCTTCAATGTCGAGGTTACAAAGGCAAATGAGTCACTGTTTTTGGCCTCATGGGACTCTGGGCCAAATGGGAAGATACTATTTTTCATTATAAACTTGAGTTGTTTTTTCCCCCGATCTCTTCAATTGCTTTTACTTGGCATTAAGAGTGTACTTACTATATGGCCCATGCTGAGGAGGGCCTGTGTGAATTAGTTCAGGCAGAGCCTTTTCTCTTTGCATGTTTATACTTCATGACAGACATAATAGACCTACAGAGATGACTAAATAACCATATGGGTGATGACAAATGTGCTCATTAGCTACAACAGCCCACTAATTCAAGAATCTCAATTTCTGAAAAATAACATCAATCCAATAAGTAAAAATGAGCTTCTGAGTACCCAAAGTAGAAATTAGTGAATATACCAACTAAGACTCAGGTACTTTATTTGTAAAAGGAAAACAATCCAGGCCCTCTCTTTGAGTCAATTTACTTTTATCTCGCAAAATTACAACATGGTTGGATATCTGTTTTGCAGCTGTAGAAAATTTAAAAAGGAACCCGTGAGAAAGGCATGGTAGCTTATGTTTGTAATCCCAGCTACTTGGGAGGCTGAGGAAGAAGGTTCACAAGTTAAAGACTGCCTGGGCAACTTAGCAAGACCCGGTCTCAAAATAAAAAGAGCAGGGGGATGTAGCTCAGTGGTAGAGTGCTTTCCTAGCATGTGTGGGATGTGTGAGGCTCAGGGTTCAATACCCAGTACTGGGGGAGGGCTGTTTATCCTTGGATATTGTCCAAAACAAGAGATTGGATATCCAAAAAAATCTTATTAATAATTTTGGTGAGGACTTGTTCTATCTGTCTGAACTGGGAGATAGTGTTGAAAATGTGTTTAGATACTAAAAAATTTAAGACAAACATATTTGATCTGATTTTCCCATGAAGAGCATAATTGAACTTAACATTCTTTTCTCAAAATCAGTATACTTTTCATTGAAAATGACTACTTCCTCACCCTTTGTTTCACAACCTGTTGTCTCCCATTGGTGTGTGTGTGTGCTGACAAATGGCTCCAATGCATTGGTAACAGGCCTCATCAATGATCAACTACAAAGCTACTGTAAGCCAAAAGAGAGTAACTGTTGGTCTTATATTCTCACAGTTTTGTGAAGACATGGACTTGAGATGGAAAACCTCAAACAAGTTTCATCATCTTTTGGCAAGAGAGTACCTCCTGGAGTCCTGCCTGAGTTGCCTCATGTTCTCAGTCTAGTTGCTTCATGTGGTCAGTCCCTAGACTGGGCTTGTCCAGGGAACAGCTACACTAATGAGAAAGGAGGCATTTAGCTATCTTGTCCCCTAATTTTTTAATTTATTTATTGGTGCATTGTAATCATACATCCTGATGGGTTTCAGGGTGGTAGAAATATACATGCACACATCAGTCAGTTAGTTCTCCCCCCATTCCCACCCCCATTCCCTCACCCTTCCCTCCTTCTCATGGTCAGCATAGTAGTTGACTTTGATAAATTTGTGTATGTACATCCTGTAATGCAAATCTTTTGACTTGCACTTACATATTCTACATGCTTGTCTCATGGTTTTGTAACTCTTATTTTATTTTTTGTGCAACTGGGGATTGAACCCGGGGCATTCTACCTCTGAGCTACACCTCCAGTCCTATTTTTTATTCTTTATTTTGAAACAGGGTCTCACTATGTTGCGGAGGGCCTCACTAAGTAGCTGAGGCTGGCCGTGAACCTGCAATCCTCCTGTCTCAGCCTCCCAAGTACTGGGATTACAAGCATGTGCCACCATGCCCAGCTTTGTAACTCATTTGAATGATTAGACCAATCTTCAAAAATTTACATTTTCTAGCCAAAAGACTGATGTACATCCATCTCTGGGTCAAGATGTTGAGAGATAACACTAAATAAAAACAAAGAAAGGAAAAATGTATTTGTCATCACTCTAAATGAGTCTCTGTTTCTAAGAAAATACTAACATTTGACTGTTGCTTAGCACCTATACTTGAAAGGAAGTGTTTAAATTTAATGCAACTTTGTATGAAGAGCAATTAGTAGAAGTTGAGGTTTAGTTGTCTAATGATAAAGTGGCTAAGGCACAAATTACTTTAAAAATGATTAAGAAACCTGAGACTTACATTACTAAGTTTCTCTACTGAATTTCTCCTTTGACCATGCTATTTAATCACACTTTGTACCTTTCTAGGTTTTTACATAGTTCGTAAACTATCTAAATATTTTCTTACTTTACCTTTTCCTCCCATAATACTCAGTTCATAAAATCGTCTCCACCATTTTCCTTGCCATCATTACTGAGCATATGTTAAGATCTTCACGCATATTAAATCATTGATGACTACCAAGAACCCAGTGAGGTAGATAATATTATTATCCTGACATTCCTAATGAAATGAGGCAAAAAAGTTAATAATTTGTCCCAGATTTCACAGCTATCACTGAGGATAGTCTCTTAGACCTGTCAAGACTTTAGGGCAATTTTAATTTTAGTTTTTTATTTTTCAAAATAAGCGAACTAAACCTCATAGAGAAGAATTGACTTTCCCTGGGTACTTAACAAGCTCTCAACAGAGCTTTGATCATAATTCATATTTTTAACTTTCTCTTTAGTGATCTTTCTAATATACTTTGTTTTTTATTTTCTCAGTAACACCCTTTAGCAGAATGTCCACTTGTTAGAGGGAAAAGGTAGAAATCAAAAATTTTCACTCTTCTATAAATAAAATGTTTGTTAGGGTTGGATGCTTAGTCTATTGATTAAGCTGGAATGTGAATATTAGACTATTTTTATACACATTGCCACTTGTGAAGCCCTATTAACATGGATATTTTGTTGATGGCATAGAATAATTATCCATCTTCAGCGCTTTAGGGAAGCCATTTTATCTCCAATGTCCTTCAGTCTGAAGGGCTATGGTATAGTATTCTTAAATATATTACCTTAATATCATTCATAAATGAGTCATGTTGCATTATACTGTGAAGACATAGTAATATTCCTTGTCTCTAATACCAATAAATTTAAATATCCACATTCCTGAACAAAAGTTGAACGGTACTTGATTAACTTTGGACAGGACTTGATTTGCCTTCATCAGTCCTTGGAGGACTCCCTTCCTATCCATTACTCGCTCCTCGACAATGCAAGATAAGTAAATGACTTCTTTGAAAAGTTGAAAACTCATTGTGGTTAATATCTGCTGAATACAGCCAAAGGTTCAAGTACACTACAGAACATGTGGAAAACATACTTCCTTCCCATTAAATAGCTGGCATCCTGTAGAAGTGAAAATCTTCTGGTATTTTGGAGTGCTCAGTGATATTCAACTGTGAAAACTACAGAAGGCAGTCCTTCCTATAAGCTCTGTTAATTACGGAACAGAATTTAGTTTGAATGAATTAATTTTAATCTTTCTCTGTGGTGAGGAATTCAGATTATGAAGTACCCAAAGGACTTCATTATGAGGCAGTTTTACTTATAAGCAGGGCATCAATCTACCTATTTTGCTTTTGAGCAAGATTCAGACTTATGGATAAAATATTCCCTTGGGTTAAGGCAGATGCCTTGAGGAGTTGCATTAATAACTATTTAGAGTAACTGTTTATGATTCATGAGCTAAGCAGGGTTATTTTCCTGTGGCTCACCAGACCATCTGTAAATTGGCCTGACAGAGAGTTTCAAAAGAATAAATACATAGAAAAAAGTTCTGAGTTAGAATTGAGGCTGTTTTCTTAAGAAATCCCAGTTGTTTTTAGACCCAATCAAGTGCCTTTTATGTTAAACTCTTGATCAAACATTTCTTTGCATCAAGGTTCAAATGTTGACTATAGGTTAATTTCAGCATGTAAGCTTTAACATACTATAAACAAGCAAATATTTCTGAGTTATTTCATATGCATTTCCTAATGTTTTAATATACTAAATTTTAAGTGAAAAACTCAGTGGAAAACATGCATCTCTGGGAAACCCAGACAAAAATAATAAAATAATATAACCACCAAGTCCCTGGCTTCTCAGTGAAGGTTCCAATGATTTAAATTATGAACATTATATATTTTTAATCATGGGAGTAACATAAAATTCAAATAACACAGAGTGAGTTTAAAAAAAAAGTGATCACACACCCCCATTCTCTAAGTCTTGGGTATCTGTAGTGTGTAAAATTCCAGAACCTCTTCCATAAACATATATACTTGGGTGCAGTTACATGCATGTATTCTTTTTGTTTTATAAACATTGGTATTAAATTATGCTTGACTGTATGGTAACTTTTTTAATCTTAAAATTGAGCAACCATGTGTAAAGATTAAATTCATTTTTAACAGTTGTTCATTATTGCATGAATCACCTTTTAAAAAATCATTTCCTTGTGGACAGATATTGAATTTGTCCTTGACATTTTTCTATGACAAAATACTTTCTGGTGAAAATATCCTTGTATATTTCCAAAAACATTAATAATTATCATTTTAATAGTTAACATCTATACTCAAAATTCAAATGGTACATAAGTATATAGTAAAAAACAAATTTCCCTTCCATTTCTATTTCCTAACCATTCAATTTCTTTCTTTTAAAAAGATCTCTCCCTGAGATTTTCTGTATGCAATTGTGTGTGTGTGTGTGTGTGTGTGTGTGTGTGTGTGTGTAGACTTTCCCCCCAACATATACTACCATAATACATACATACCTCTGTAGCTTGCTCTTCAACTGAAATAATGGATCAGTCTATTTAAGCTGCCTATTTAACTTTCTTGATTATGAGGTATTTCTCTGTATGGATATAGTGCAATTTTTCTTTTCAGGAAGGTGCTGGGATGGGACACAGGGCATCACGCATGCCAGGCAAGCGTTCTACCACTGAGCTACACTCCCAGATCATAATGTAATTTATTTAAACTATTAAAAGTCCCTTATTAGGTTCATTCCTATATTCACTATCAAAATAAAGTGATTATCTTTATACATATCTCATTTTCACAGGAGACCATATATGTATAGCATCATTCTTAAGTGCAGAACTACTAGACCAAAGAATATATGCAATTTTTTGAAAATGTGCAATTTTATTTTGAAAAAATTTAAAACTCTTGTATAGGGAATTTGTAACATATTCTTCTGCCAGCAATGTGTATATAGAGAGTACTTTCCCTCCAATTATACTACATAGTTTCTCTCTTCTCTCTCTTTTATAATGGCCAAACTGGTAGATGAAAACAGGACCTCAATATCATTTTTCTTCTGTATTTTAAAATTCTCAGTGAGGCCGAACAATAATTTATGTGTTTAAGACCCATGTTTAATTTTTTATTAGTATTTATTTTCCCTTTCTTCCCAGCTTGATTCTTGGACTTTTCTTACTGAGTTAAGTGAATGCCTCACATTTAAGCCTATTGTCCTTTTATTAGTAATATTAGTTACAAATCTACTCCCCTGCCAAAATTGTCATCTGGATTTTTGGTCATTTTTGCAATAAAAATTTTTAACTTTTTATGTAGTAGAATTTGCCATCTATTTTTAGAAGTTGCTGGGTTTTGTTTGATATTTATAAAGTTTGTTTTCTCTTCTAAGTTGTTTTTTAGAAACTACTTGATCTTTTTAGTACTTCTGTGTCTTACTTTTTCATAATCCATCTGAAAATTGTTTTGTGTTTCCATATCAACTTTCAAATCTGCTTGTCTGATTTAATGCTCAAGTTATATGACACAAACCTCTATGTACTGGACTTGAGGATATCAGTCATTCTATTAGTTTCCCTTGTTTTTCCCCCCAACATTTATTTCATGATCCATCTGTGTTTGAGGTAAGTAATTCCTTGGTTATAAGGGTGGCTTCTGGAGTCAGAATTCTGTTTCTGCTATTCACTAGCCATGGCACCTTTAGGAAACAGATAGAAAATAGTAGATGCTATTGGCCACTGAAGTGTAATGCCTTCATCATGAGCTTGCCATGAGGATTAAATGAGAAGACACATGCCTGCTACACAGTACATACTTGGTGATGTCAGATGCTATCCGCTTCCACCACTTCCTCCTCATTATTGTCATCATTAAAGCCAGTAGAGTCACACCGATATAGCTCCCTCTGCTGATTTGGAGAGGAGCCCAGTGATGCCACCATGCACTTAAGTGGGAATGACATTATCTAAGGTGCTGTCTCTAGGCATGGCACACTCCCAAAGCTATACAATTTTAGTGCTGTATTATTTTAAAGTGGAAACATGGCCTATTCATCAATTGGACACTGGACACGGCCACTTGACTGTGGAGAGTCCTATTTATGCTGTGCCCACCAAGCTTCTCAAGCAGCTTGCAGATTCACATCCTTCTAATTACGTGATTCAAATCCAGGTGAGCCATCCTGATGGGTAACAAGTATAGAAAATAACAGAGAATATATTTATAACCCTGAAGTGGGTAAAACCTTCCTAAGAATTCATAACATTTATAAGTCATAAAGGAAAGCATAAACAGATTATAATATTTAAAAGTTTAGAATTTCTGTGCAATGGATGTCAAAAAGCAAAGTTGAAAGACAACTGTCAACCTGGCCAAAAATATTTGTAACATATATACATAAAAAATAATAAACTTAATATCTAAAGATTTCATGAAAACTAACCAGGAAGAGACAACCTAAGAGAAATCTAAAGAATTAAGAATGGCTAGTAAAAATCTGAAAAATGTTGCAAATTAATTGCAAATTAAAAGAGAGATGTATTTTTGGCCTTTAGATAGGTACACATTTAAAATATTTATAATAAGCAAGAGTATGGGAAGTTAGATATTCATAAATTGCATGGGGACTGAAATTTAAGAGTGAGTGCCTTACTATACCTACACTTTGAACTGGCAAATACCACTGCTCGATGTCTCTTCTACATACTGACATGTACTTACTCAGCTATATGATGAAGAAAATTAATTGCAACATCCTAAAGAAGTAGAAACAATCTAAATAACCATCAATAGATGAATGGTTGATATGGAATTCTACATAGTGTTTAAAAATTGTGTGGTAAATTGGGTGTGGTGGCGCATGCCTGTAATCCCAGTAGTTGGGAGGTTGAGATAGGATGATTGCAGGTTTGAGACCAGCCTCGGCAACTTAGACTCTCAGCAACCTAGTTTAAAAAAAAAAACATAAAAGGGCTGGGGGTGCAGCTCAGAGGTAGAATGCTCTTGAATTCAATCCCCAGTACCACATACACAAAAAGAAATACTGTGTGGTAAATTCTGACATGGAAAGATTTCCCAAATGTATTATTACATGAAAAAGTAATTTGCAGAACAAAATGCATAGTGTGATTCTATAAGTGATGAGAAATTGTCCAGACAAAAATATATATTGTACATATAACTATGCAGAAACATGCCTGGGGAAATGCACACCTAATGTTAATTCAAGTGCTGTGTGGATGTATATTTATATCACTTTGAACCTCATTATAATGTATAATTACAATGCACCAATACAAAAAATAAAGTGCTTCTAATAAAGCATGGTATCCAAGGATGAAAGGGGGCAGGCAGTAGGGAGGTAAAAGAGAGAATATGGGACATTTTTACTTTTTATTCTTTGTACCTCTTTGGTTTTTAAAATATTTACATCAAAAAAGTACTCATGTGTGCTTCTGCAACCAAACTTTAAAAAGAAACACAATAACATGGCTATCTTCACACAATACTACTTTCTGTGAAGCATAATAGAGTGATTACTTCTAAAATCTTGCCTATCATACTTTATTTTTTCAGAATGCAATCAGAGAACCAATTACGAGATCACAAATATTCAGGGCATAAAATAGGATTGTTCACAAACCACTACATACAGCACCAGCCACGCCACAGCATATGTTTTAAGATATTGCCTAGACCCTCATTAGAGTGGGAACATGGTTGTAATGAGGTGATTTTGCTGACAAACTGCTCCCGGCCCCGTCACACTAAACTCTGCGCCGCAGCAAGGACTGTCACGTTCTGGGATGGACTTTCTTTCTCTGCTGCAATCCCACTGAACTTTTGCTCTTTAACATATTAGAAAAACAGCAGCAAAATGAAGCCTCCCCGGCATCATTAATTGTGAAACTGACTTACAGTTGTTTGGTTGAAGCTGTTGCACAAGGTCGTCGTTAATCTTTTCTTGAAATTTCATGAGAAAGAGATTGATGCCCTCATATCATTGAATTTTCTGCCTCCCAGACTAGCCTTTTGGGTCTGTCATTTGTTTTCTTGCTTTTGGCAGCTATGTGTTTTGGCAGCAAACAACAGTGAAAGCACAGTGGTGAACATCAGTGAACTTCACCTGCAGTGGCAAGGAGGTGTCAGGGAATAACAGACTGTTAGGAAAATGCATGGCTGTCCAAGGAAGGCAGCTCTGCTCAGCTCTAGTTGGTTGTTACTGTGTTGGAATGGAGACCCAGTGTTGTAAATTTTTCAATTTTTAAAGAGACGCAAAAAGAAAAAATCCAATTTCATGTGATTTTTCCCCTTCTCTTTCTTTTTCGTGGTACTGGGGATTGAACCCAGGGATGTTCTACCTCTGAGCTACACTCTTGGTGCTTCCCTCTCCTCCTAACCAGTGCTTTTTATTTTGAAACAGGATCATCCTAAATTAACATGCACTGGCCTTGAACCTGGAATCCTCCTGTTTCAGCCTCTCAAGTGTTGGGATTACAGCCATGTCCCACCATGCCAGGCTTCCTTCAATTTTTTAAATATTGGGAAATATAAAATATAAAAATCACTTAATCACTCTATAAAATTTATCTAATGGCCAAATTTAGCATATGGGCCAGCACTTTGCAACTTCATATTTATGTCATTTTTTTTTGCTCCAAATGTTCTGTATCATAGGTTCCCAATCTTAGCAGTGCATAAGGACAACCTATAGAAGTTATTAACAATACAGACTATCAGACCCTACTCAAAAGTCATAAAATAGAAACTATATTTTTATAAGCTCTTCCATTGACTGCATAGAGTTAGTTCAACAATTTCTGGCTAGTTGCCAATCAGCTATAATTGGAATGACATATGGGATCTATCTTAAATGCAAATTCTAATACATTAATGGTGGCTGCCTAGAACACTAATTTGAGGAGGACTGTCAGACTGTGATCAATTTCTGTGCAGAAAGATTGGTGATCACTTAGTGACATATACCCTGGGCATAAGCAAGTGGAGAAAGATGGTACATGTGCAGTTCATTTTCTAAGCATGACTTATAGGGTAGGATCTATGTTTTCAAAAATAACATTTAAATCCCTTTATGATGTGGCCCTAACTTCTTCCCTAAGAAGTTTTTGTGTGTGTTGAAACAAAGAAAGTGAGAGAAAGAGAGAGAGAGAGTGTTTGGAATCAGGACTCTGAACAATGTCTTATAGGTTTATAAACTTAGATTTCCAGAGTTTGTTGAGTTGATTAACTTCAATTTCATTTAGTTGACACTGATCTAGGAGGCACAACACAATTGCCCTGGGCTTTCAACTCTATTCCTAAGAACTCCTGTTTATTCTGATCTGTCCCCTGGTTGGTCTACTTCCCTTAGTCAGGCTCTTTTGTTGGTCACTATTTTGGGTAGGACTAGGATATCAGTGAATAGCTGTGTGTATGGTTGAAAATAGTCCATCACTATTTGCATCATTTAAGATGATTTTAGTTGAAATTAAGCAGTTTAAACCATATAACAACATATTCTCATTACCAAGAAACTGGAAGCGAGCAGTCTCAGTGTTGGCTTGGTGGATCAACATTGGTGTATAGAACCAAGGTTCTCCTCTTTCTTATGTTCTACCACACTCAGTGATTCACCATTGTGTCTCCTTATGGTTTCATAATGGCTGCTCAACTCCAAGAATTACTTTATCTCATGACAGTGTCCCCAGCAGGAAGGCAGAGAGCAGGGACAAACAGAACTCCTGCCTTGAGCACTGTTATTATGTCAAGGAGGAAAGACTATTCTGAAACCCCAGCTTTCCTTCCCTTATATATCATTGGGCAGAACATACATCATATACTCATCACTAGACCAATCATTGGCAAAGTAGAATGAGCAGAACCAATGGTAATTCATCCCATGGGACTGGACACATTGCAGCCAACAAATCAAAAGGAGTCATGAATGGTGGGGGAAGTAACCAACAGTGTGTGCTACATCACATCTAGAAGTCAACTCAAAGAACAGGTTCTAGCACTCGAATGGGGAGTGCCATCTCATGCCAAGGGCAGAACATTCCTAAGGGTTAGAGACTTATGTTCACGAATGGCTTGGCACTCATACAAAAGTGATGACTACTAATTTAGTTGTAATGGTAAGAGGTGTTCTGTTTAAAGACTATGCTAATATCTGCACACAAATGAAATGTATTTTGGAAAATTTTCACTAACTGGTGTTAGTTATAAAGAGGTTTTAGTTAAAAAAAAATAGAAGGAGCATTATACCAAGATATTCAGTAAATTCTAGTTGTTCCCAAACCCAACTGTGAATTTGAATCACATGGACTTTATAAATTCCAAGGCAGTTTGGGATGGGTAAAGAGCTTTAATGTGAAAAAATGGAATAGCCCAAGGTATTTGTAATTTGAGCACAAGAAAAGTGTAGAGACTTTTTTTGTGACCTATAGAGCTTAAAGTAACAATATATAAAATCAACATGCCTGCACTGCGTTCATTCATGTTCTTAAATGGTGAGTGAAATGCATTCAGAGTGTGTAGAAATGTTGATTTTTAAAAAAGGAGTAAGCAAACTTTATTTGCCTCTATCCAGTGGTTTTTAACCTTCTGGGTTTAAAGGCCTCATTGAGAATCTAAGTAAGGTTATGGAATACTTCCCAGAGAGGCCCATTTGCATATTCACATGATGTTTTGAATATTAATAACCTCTACTCTAGTGTTCTTTGTCCTATTAGAGAAACTAAAGCCGCATAATTAATAACTAATAGTAGACATTATTACTCGAGCCTTTGCCAGCTTTCCAGGTTCCACCAAGATCTACTGAACTAGAAGCTTCAGGGGTTCAAAAATACATAATTTAAAAAGTTCCTTTATTGTTTCTGATGAAATTAATTGGATCCTACCTGGAACTTGAGTTTAAAAGTCAGAACTTCACACTCACTGGGCAACCACAAGTCGCTCCAATCCCCTGAGCCTTAGCTTGCATCACCTACAACTGAGAAGGCTAACGTCCTCAGGAGAGTGTAATAAGGATAAAAGGAGGTAATGCAGGAGTGCACTAGAGCATGCCCCAACATGCAGTGCGCATTATAAATATTTATCCTTTATTGTAGGCACTCATAAAGTGCTGTTTTGTGTGCAGGGAGAATATTGCCCAAATATGAAATAATTACTTGAACAAAGAAATTGGTGGTTATAATATTTCCATTAAATGTTTAAAACAGAAATTATGACAGAAAACAAAGAGCAATGGCATGAGCCAGAGATGTATTTTATTTGAGTTACATAATGTATAATCATGTTAGCAAGGCAAAGCTTTAGAAAACAAAGCTTACTGAACCCCAGATCCCCAAGTCTCATTTACTCTAACCCTAATTTTACAAGGCTTTTGGGAGTTTCCAGTTCCTAAAGCTTTTAAATTTTTGTGTCAATATAGTAAACCCTTGGTTGTGTGGAAAGAGACTCTTCCAAGTATCCAAAATGGTTCTACATCGGGAAAAGAATAAAAGAAACCATGTTATATGTCTAGCAACAAACAAAAAAGAATCTTTGAGCATAATGTAATAAACACTGTGGGGAAGAGTAAAGAATTGAAGATTCACTCTTGATTGCTTGTTTGGTCAACAAAAAAGAATATCCTTATTATGAATGTCAGCTTTTATTTTTTTATTTTTATTTTTTATTTTTATTTGTTTTTTGGCAGTACTGGGGATTGAACCCAGGGGCATTCTACCTCCGGCTACACCACCAGCCCTATTCTTTATTTGAAACAGGGTCTCACTAAGTTGCGGAGGCCTCACTAAGTAGCTGAGGGTGGCCGCGAACCCGGATCCTCCAGTCTCAGCCTCCCAAGTACTGGGATTATAAGCGTGCGCCATCACGCCCGGCTCTAATGCCAGCTTTTAAAAGGATAAAAAATGAGGTTTTTGAATTAGGCAAAGGGGGAAACCCCATCACCCCCCAAAAAACGGTAAAAGCATGGGGTAAAATAACTCCAGGAATAGAAAAGAGAGTGGCCCATAACAGGGGAAGCAGTGATAATTGTTGGCATTTTGAGAGGGAATTTTCAGTAATTTTGCATAGCTCAGTAACTTAGTTGCATCCTTTTAGTTCTTTTTTGTGTGTGTGTGTGGAACTGGAGATTGAACCCAGGGGCATTTTACCTCCGAGCTACACCCTCAGCCCTATTTTTTATTCTTTATTTTGAAACAGGGTCTCACTAAGTTGCAGAGGGCCTAAGTAGCTGAGGCTGGCCGCTAACCTGTGATCCTCCTGTCTCAGCCTCCCAAGTACTAGGATTACAAGCGCATGCCACCACACCCAGCTATTTTTTTTTTTTTGGTACTGGGGATTGAACCCAGGGGCATTCTACTTCTGAGCTACACCCCCAGCCCTTTTATTAATTTTTAAATTTTGAAACAGGATCTCACTGAGTTTCTGAGGCTGGTCTCAAACCTGCAATCCTCCTGTCTCAGCCTTCGGAGTTCTGGAATTATAGGCGTGCACCACCATGCCTGACTCGTTTTCTATCTTTTCTAATGTTAACACATCTTTGACTCAACTAAGAACCTGTGGGGTGAGTCAGGAGTATCAAAGTCAACAATGGAGAGTCCAGAAATGGAATCAAGTTAATAAAAGCTTAGTGACATTTAATGACCCATGAGGCCACTATTGTTTCTTACAGAAACAAACTGGATGATAAATATGTGCCCTGAGCTCATGGTTGTCCTGTCAAAATTGAGGAGTGGGGAGCAGGGGCTGTGAGTCTTAATTTTATGAAGTACACAGCCAACTTGTGTTTGCTTCTTTCCAGTGGTCTTCACATTTTTTTTATCATGGAAACAATCTTCCTAGAAGAATAGTTTACTCTTAAATATAAACACAAGGTTTTGTGGATTGATCATTCTTTGTTTAATGTGCTTGTCCATGTAGGCAAATGCAAATAGCTGCTGCACTGCACTAAGCCCTTCATCTATATTAGCTCATTCGACCCTTACTTCTATCCTATGAGGTAAGCAAAATAGCATTGTTTACCCCATTTTATAGATGAGAAAACTGATAATGAAATTAAGTAGCTGGCTTAAGGCTCTACAGCTAGCAAGTGGCAGAAACAGAAATCAAACTGAGTTCTTTTTGATGTCAGAGCATTTATTCTTAAGTACACCCTTATACTACCTCTAATAGTATTTTTTTAAATAGATGCTCAAGATCTCCTGTTATAACCCAGACTCAAAAGGATTTGTGAACCATCTGTATTTAGATGGTGTGTGTGTGTGTGTGTGTGTGTGTGTGTGTGTGTATGCATGTAGTGTTTGTTTTTCTGTGGATCTATAGCTTTCATCAGATTCCCTTGGAAGTTCACATTCAAAATAGTAAACAGTCAGTCATCCAGCTATTTCATGTTCTAGCTCTTGCTTGGCCGTCCCATTCTTGGGTCACACTGACCATCTTCCTTCTTCTTTCACCTCACAGAATTGCTGTTATTAAGTTGTTTTTTGGAATTAAGTTTAAGTCTTAAATTAAGAAATACTACTACTAAAATATATTACTGAATTTACTTTAGGGACATTTTTAAGTGAATTTTCCAATTTATCTTTCATTGTCTTCTCAACAAGATGATAAGCAAGAAATTGCTTTTGGATGAAAGACAATAGTTTCTCATAATGGTGTTTGTCTTTTTCAGAAGCCCATATTTCAGAATGAAATCTGCATCCCAACTTTAGTACCTATGTAGGAGTCTTTGGCCTACATATTCACATTTTAGCTTTTCCCTCAGTCATAGCCATCTACTCCAATTTGTACTTTCCTTTGTTTTGAATATATATATTCCTATATTTCATTCCATGTACTCTTCTAAGGCATCTCAAATTCTCTGTGGAACAAAGGAGAATATAAATTTAAAATTTAACTTGTTCTCTCCTTTCGTCTTCTACCACTCAATGCTTCAAAAAGAGGCAGAGCTTTGAAATCTTGCAGAAATTTGTTTTTAATATCTTTAAAAAATTTGGTGCATTGTAATTTTACATCATATTGGGGTGTTAGAAAAATACATGCACACACTCTTGTTACCCTCCCCACCAGATCCTCCCCTCCCTCACCCCACAAGTCATTGAGGTTGGAGTTGGCAATTTTATATATGTTCATAGCATTATTTCTACTATTGCATTCTTTATGACTTTGTCCCCCCCTTCCCTGATCACCCTCGGTCACTCCCCTGGAGTCTTTTCTCATCTATCTGATGTTGCCCTTATTGCCAAATATCTCCCTAGCTTCCTCATATAAGAGAGAATATACATCTGCTTGTTCTTTGGGACCGGGTGTACTCACTTAGCATAATATTCTCACATTCCATCCATTTTCCAGCAAATGGTGTAATTTTGTTCTTCTTTATGACTGAGTAAAATTCTTTTGTGTATATATACCAAATCAAAACTACACTGAGATTCCATCTCACTCCAGTTAGGATGGCAATAATCAAAAACACAAATCATAATAAATGCTGGCGAGGATGTGGGGAAACCGGAACCCCATTCCACTGCTGGTGGAACTGCAAAATAGTACAACCACTTTGCAAATCAGTGTGGAGGTTTCTCAGAAGATCTGGAATGGAACTACCATATGACCCAGTGATAGAGCTTTTGGGCATCTTCCCAAAGGAAATGAAATCAGAATATTATAATCATACGTGCATATCCATGTTCATGGCAGCACAATTTACAATAACCAAATTATGAAACCAGCCTAGATGTCCATCAATGGATGAATGTTTTTTAAAATCTTAATCTTCAAAAACACAAGAAAATGATCCCCAAAACACACAAACCTTCAATAACAAACACTTTCCTTACTGATTAGTCAGCTTAATAGAGAGCAGTATCTTGTTTCTGTCTCCCTCCACGAATATTTATCTCAAACAAAAATGGATTTCTTTCATTCAAAACTTGATGTTCTAAGAAGTGACTTTACTGGAGCAATTGCATGTTGGTGAATAGAATGAAAGCCATGTGTTTTAATCCCTAAGTCTGAAGGAACAAAGACCTCTTTCAGTTGTGTGCACTTGACTACATGGGTCTATACCAATTAAAAGATCAACATCCTAGCACAAGTGTTGGCCAATACAGGGTTATCTACACACAAAGTAAACATTTTTCTCAATAAAGAACACTGGCTTTTCTTAAACAGTAACACTAAGTAATCAGTTAAGAGTCTAAACCTTGGTCTCATATAGCATGAGTCTTGAAAATAATTTAAGTCAGGTTTGAACCAGTTGTGAACTTAGCTAGGAGACTATTTTGAAAGAAAGAAAGAGAGAGAAAGAGAAAGAAAGAAAGGAAGGGAGAATCCTGAGAGAGCTTCATTGAATGACCTAAAAACATGGAGCCGGAAAATCTTACCAACTGTCTTGACTTCCTCACCCCAATATAAGAGAATTCTCAAATGTTTTCTTGCAGCCAAGGCTGATCCTCCAAGCCCTAGACCTATCTATCTAACTACCAACTCCTCAGGCCTACTTGGGTGGCCCACAGCATCTCAAACTCAAGGTCTGCAGTCAAACTCATACACATTTACCCTGACTGTCCTTGGTTCCCTCTCTGACTGAATGGCATTTTTGTCCACCAAGGACAGACATCAGAATCCTGGGGATACCTTGACTGATTTTACTCCTTTCCTGCCTTCTCCTCATTTCTTAGAACAATTCTTTTTTCCCCATCTCCCTCGCCAAAATGGGTGCCTGCCAACATCCTCTTGTACCCACATGACTGCATAATCCTCCCCGCTAGTGGCCCAGATTTCACTCTTGCCTGGACACAGCCCACTCTCCATACTAGAAGCTCGAGTGACATTTTAACATTTCTTTCTGATTGTAGCATTCCCTTGCCCGAAATTCCTCAATGATTTTAACAATTAGAACCCAAACCCTTAATGTGGCCAAAAAGGCACCTGTCTGATCTGAATATGTCTTCAGACTTCTCTCTGGCACTTTCCATATCTTGTCACCTTGGCCTTATTCAGGTTCCCCTAAAATCAACTTCTTTCTTTCCCTGAGTGTCCCCCACCCCCACACACACCACCTAATTTCTGTTCTTCTCTTAAACTCCACTTAACACTTCCTAAGAAAAACCTTGCTTGCCAACTGTCAGATTAACTCCATTATAGTTTTTATATTACCCTGTACTTGCCCTTTATAATGCTCATTAAAAATTAATTAATTTTATAACTACTTGTTTAGGATCTTTCTCTTTGATTTGACATGAAGTCCGTGTCTGCCATAGTGCATTACACAGAGTAGGTGTTGAATGAATTAATACATGAATTAAGTAATAAGTGATAAGTCATTGGAATGGACTAGAAAATGCCATTCTAAATAGTTATATGATTTCACTTTGTGGAAACTGTTAACTATTAATTTTACTAACTATTTCTACTTAATTTAGGGAAAATCAATTCTAAGCACAAATTCTAGTAAAACCTAGGAGAGGAGAGGATAGGCACTTAAATATATTGAATGCTTGCAATGTACAAGGCCTTTAAATCATTCAATTAATACTAATTGCAATGTAATTCTCAAAATTACCTAGTGAGACTTCATAAGAAAGGAGAACCAAGGAGTAATTTGATAGTTACATAGTTACATATGGCAGAGATGGTAATAATTTAATGGTTTAGCAATATAGGTTTTCTCTCTTCTAACAAAATTTATCTCCTTGTGTATCATAGAGCTATGATAACATGGTCTATGTGGTAGGCATTTAACAAATATTTCTGAAGAATTGTCAATTTATTCAAATTTTCTTAACAAAAGGGGACACTGGGACTTAGATCTGTTTGACTCATGGGTCAAGAAACCATTTTCACCACATGGAAATATTTCTGCATTTATGGAATGAACAAATAAATGAATGATATTAGCAATTGTGCTAATATCTAGAATATACAAAGAATTTAAAAGACTTTACACTAAAAAAAAATAACCCAATCAAGAAATGGGCAACTGAATCGAATAGACACTTCACAAAAGAAGAGATACAAATGGCCAATAGATACATGAAAAAATGTTCAACATCATTAGTAATTAGGGAGATGCAAATCAAAACTACACTGAGATTCCACCTAACCCCAATCAGAATGGCAATCATTAAGAAGTCAAATAACAATAAATATTGGCCAGGATGTGGGGAAATAGGAACTCTTCTACACTGTTGGTGGGATTGCAAACTAGTTCAACTGCTATGGAGATCAGTGTGAAGATTCCTCAGAAAGCTAGGAATAGATCCACCTTATGATCTGGCTATATCACTCTTGGGTATCTTTCCAAAGGGGCCAAAATCAGAGAACTGCAGTAATATATGCATACCCATGTTCATAGCAGCACAGTTCACAATAGCCAAATTATGGAACCAACCTAGGTATCCATCAACAGATGAATGGATTACAAAATTATGGGAAATATACACGATAGAATTATACTCAGTAATAAAGAAGAACAAAACTATGTCATTTTCAGGAAAATGGAAGGACCTGGAGAACATTATGTTAAATGAGATTAGCTGGTCACAGAAAGTGAAGGGTCATATGTTTTCTCTAATATGCTCAAGATATGGAGTGTAGGAATACCAGAGGGACTCCAGATAATGGAGAAGAAACCTCAGTGGAGCCAGGGAGGTGGTCTAAGGGAAGGGGAGGGGGAAGACCAATGGAAATTCTACCATCGAGTATGTGTATATATGTGAATATACCAACGTCAACCTCAGTACTCTGTATTGGGAAGGGGAAAAATGGGTAGGTGGGGGGGGTGAGGCACCAAATGCTGTGTGCATGTATGCCACTATCAACATGATTTACAATATGATGTGAGACTATAATGCACCAAAGAAAGCACATTAATATAAAAAATAATAAAATACATTGTATATATGCAAATATATTGTATATATTTAAAGATAAACTTACAACTTACACAAGGGTTTTGGGCTTTGTGGAATAGTCTTAATCAAATCAAGAGAATAAATAGCAAGTTTTCTATCTGCTTTGATGCCATGAACTATCAGATCCAACTATACTTGGATCTCTGAGATTTATGAAGAATCCTCATTCTCCACTTTCTTCTTCCTGAGGACATGTGAGCTTCCCAGATGTGTCTATGTGGTGACAATACTCTGTCTACTCTCTGCTCCTACTTTATTTTCTGGACTCATCTCTTAAGAGATGGCCGTCGCAGGATAATGGGACAGGGCATGCTCTTTAGGACAAACTTATTGCTGATGATTTTGTGTGTGTGTGTGTGTGTGTGTGTGTGTGTGTGTGTTACTGGGAATTGAACCCAGGGCATTCTATATTCTTTGAGCTACACCCCCAGACCTATTTTATTTTTTACTTTGAAACAATGTCTTACTAAGCTGCAGTGGGTCTCACTAAGTGGCTGACTGATGCTTTTGATTGCAGATTTTGTCATCCACAAAGAGATAAATCTGGTGCTGCAGTGAATTGGGCCTTTCGCTTGTGTGCGGGTGTGGCTGTGTGGGTTCCGGTGCACAGACCTCTGCCTCCTTCGGTACCTTTTCCCTGGTATTCTGACAGGTTTCCCCTTTAAAGTGATAAGGCCACACATGTTTGGGTGGAAGGAGGATGAGAGGTCTGACTTGACAGAGTTAGATTTTCCTAGAGTCATTTAAGTGGTGAGGAGGATTCTTGGAAAGGAATGGACATTTGGAAGGTGGGCTTTAGAAAGGCAAGAGGGGGTGCCTGCTGTTCTCTGGTGTCAGCTGCCCTGTGTGTTAAAGATGACCTCAGCTGCGAGGACTGCAGGAAATTGAGCCTTGAGTTAGAGGAGGAAATGCCTCCCCAGGAGAACACAAGATAAAACATGAGTAAATTACATTTTATGAAGTATATTGCCTGGTCATATGTTCCTTTCTTGTTTTGTTTCCCTTTTTATGATCTCTGAGCTTTAAGTGGTGTTTGTTTAAATGCTCGGCACTGTGTCAACACTAGTACCAGGAACTTAGAGAACAGTTTTGAGCCAGGACATTAGAGGTGAACATTTTCTTCTATTTGTTTTCCCTCGTGTCCCTCATGTCTCAGAGCCCATGTAGTGGTAGGAGAATTGATTATTGAGAAGTCTCTCCATTCTACTCTGCCCACAGGACAATACTGTCTCCAATGAAACTTGGGAAGATATTGGACTTGATTAAGGCAGATTCTGGTTCCTTTACAAGAATAGCTTTAGAGTTTTTCTGACAGTGAAATTTCAAGTTTCTCAAGAGCCTTCATTTTTTTTCCCCAACGAAGGAGAAACTCATTTTCTAAAATTCCTTTAAGAACAAATTTTCTTTCTCCACAACAAGTTTATAGGAATAATATACAAATACTTGGTTGTAGTAATAGATTGATAGAATCTTGCTCATTCTGAAATATGATTTCAGAATGCTTCTTGCTTAGCTGTGAGGAGTGTGTGGGAAACGAGGAGGGCATCATGTAGGACAGGGAGGGAAGGGAGGGAAATAAGAAAGTCTGGAACTATCAAAGAAGAGTTAAGAATACTTAAATTTTATCCTTGGAGTAAAGCATGTTTTTCTTAAACTGGATATCGGTAAATAGGCCCTGTTCCCAGCCCTGTGTAGCTCAGGGATGGGGTAGGGGAGCATAAACCATGAGCCTTACGGGAGACAGCCATAGGGGAGACAGCCCGCAGCTGTGAATAAATGACTGTTTGATTTGGAAAAAATAAAACAGAATAAACCATGAGCCAACTTGGGTTTGAGTGGTTGACCAAGCATTGGGTGACATTTTCTTTAGGTCACCACAGAGTTTCTTATGAACTTGATTCCCTGGGAGATCAGTGTGTTTTACATCTCTACATAATAGATAAAGAAGAAGGGAGAAATAAGAAAATAATATACTCCATTTTCCAAAACTTTGCTGTATAGTTAGTGTGTGTGTGCGTGTGCGTGTGCGTGTGCGTGTGCGTGTGTGTGTGTGTGTGTGTGTTACTGGGGTGAAATCAGGGACCTTCTACCACTGACACTTCCATCCCTTTTTATTTTGAAATAGGGTCTTGCTAAGTTACTGTGCTGCTTCAAACCTTTGATCCTCTTGCCTTGGCCTTCCCAAGTACTTGGATTACAGGCTTGCAACACCACACCCTGCTGTTTAATTAGTCTAAAAGGACTTTGAGCTAAACAAACCTCTATTTTAAAAAAATTCCAGTGTGAGCCGGGCGTGGTGGCGCACACTTGTAATCCCAGTACTTGGGAGGCTGAGACAGGAGGATCAGGGTTCGTGGTCAGCCTCAGCTACTTAGTGAGGCCCTCTGCAACTTCGTGAGACCCGGTTTCAAAATAAAGTATAAAAAATGGGGCCGGGGGTGTAGCTCGGAGATAGAACGCCCCTGGATTCAATCCCTGGTACTGCAAAAAAAAAAAAAAATTCCAGTGTGGTGGTGCATGCCTGTAATCCCAGTACTTGGGAGGCTGAGACAGGAGGGTCCCAAGTTCAAGGACAGCCTCAGCAATGTATGATGACTCTCAGCTACCTAGTGAGACTCTGTTTCATAGTAAAAAAAAAGTAAAAGGGGCTGGGAATGTAGCTCAGAGGTAGAATGGCCCTGGGTTCAATCCCTAGCACCACAAAAAATAAAAATAAAAAAATAAAAAATTACCTTGTCTATGGTATTAACTTACAGCAACAGAAAATGGACTAAGACATCACTACAGAAAAGGAAAACAAAGCCGGGCGTGGTGGCGCACGCTTGTAATCCCAGTACTTTGGGAGGCGGAGACCGGAGGATCAGGGTTCGCGGCCAGCCTCAGCTCTCTCTTTCCGTCTCTCTCTCTCTCTCTCTCTACTTAGTGAGGCTCTCCGCAACTTCGTGAGACCCGGTTTCAAAATAAAGTATAAAAAATAGGGCCGGGGGTATAGTGTGGAGGTAGAACACCCCTGGGTTCAATCCCCGGTACTGCAAAAAAAAAAAAAAAAAAAAGGAAAACAAAGATCTGATATTTTTCATTCTTTTATATCAACATAACCAGATATTTATGAAACTTAATTATACTTAGTATTCTACTGTCTCACATATGTTGTTAAGAATCTGTTTCTTGTATTTGTCCAACTTTTCTTTTTAATTCGAAAAGCTCCTGTAATCTTCTCTCATTGTCAAAGGTTTTGTGAATGGGAAAATATTATCCCAATTTAGTGATAATGATAATGGCAACATTATATTTGCATAATATTTTAAAAGTATTTCATTCACAAACCAAGCCTTGGAGTACATTTTCTCAATTTATAGATGAAGAGTATAAAATGTGGTAAAGTTATGGTTAAATAAAGGTTATCAGAGGTCTGAGACCTCAGTTTTTTTTATTGTAACTTTGGAAATATTAGGTAATTTACTTAAAGTCTGGAAAAGTGGGACTAGAATCCTGGACTCTGGATCTCAGCTTGTCATTCCTTTTGGACCCCCCAGCTCCTTTGAATATTCATTCCATTTGGGGAGTGTTCTCTACCTTATAAAACCCTACCTCTCTCTGTATATTTTGTAGCAGACTGATACTCAGCCCCTAAGGCTCCAGTGAGCTACAGTGAGGGTGGAAAACGCACACGCAGCATCCAGATGCAGCGTTTGGAGAGGCTCCAGCGAATCACCCATTCAGCCTCAGGTTGTTAATGGTACCCGGGAGAGGGGAAGGGCAGTAGCTCCTCCAAGGACAATTCTGTAGACGAATGTGGCATTTTCTTTCTGGTTGTATAACTTCAAAATCTGGTTCTCGGGCCATTCTGCAGAAGCTATGACCTGCTTAATACTGTCTTTTTTATTGGTGCATATTATTGATACAGAATGGTGGGTTTTATTATGGCATATTGGTACAAGCATGTAACATAATTTGATCAAGTCCACTCCTGCATACCTCTCTTTGCCCTCCTCTCTTTTCTCCCCTTGCTTCTCTCTTTTTACTCTACTGGTCTCCCTTCCTCTTTCATGATGCGCATCCCCCCCACCAGCTTCCACGTGTGAGAAAAAACATATGACCCTTGACTTTCTGAGTCTAGTTTATTTCTCGTAACATAATGCTCATAAGTTCTATTTTCCTGCAAATTACATAATTTTGTTTTTCTTTATGGCCGAATAAATCTCTATTGTGTGTATATACCACATTTTCTTTATTCATTCATCTGTTGATGAGTACCTAGGCTGGATCCTTAACCTGGCTATTGTGAATTGTGTTGCTATAAACATGGTGCAGGTATCTCTATAGCTGACTTTAGTTCTTTGGATAAATACCAAGGAATGGTACAGGTGGATCATATGGTAGTTCTATTTTTAGTTTTTTGATGACCCTCCATACTGATTTTCAAAGTGTCTGTAATAATTTATATTCCCACCAGCAGTGTACAATAGTTCTTTTTCCCCTAAATCCTCGTCAATATTTATTGCTCTGTGTGTGTGTGCGTGTGTGTGTGTGTGTGTGTGTGTGTGTGTGTGTGCGTGTGTATTGAACCCAGGGATGTTCTGTCTCTGAGATACACCCCCATCCTTATTTTATTTTTTATTTTTATTTTGAAGCAGGATCTCACTAAGTTGCTAAGGCTGGCCTCAAACCTGTGATCCTCCTGTTTCAGTTTCCCAAGTACTGGGGTTATCGGTGTGTACCACCATGTCTGGCTTGCTACATGTATTCTTGATGATAGCTATTCTGACTGGAGTGAAATGGAATCTCAGTGTAGTTTTGACTTGCAGTTCCCTGATGGCCAACTACTTAATATTCTTTAATAAATTTAATTTCTGCTTTAACTTATGAAAGCAGGACCCCTTTGTTTGCAACTAAAAGCCCTGACTGATGTAGAGCTAAAGTTTCTTTTACTAGGATAACAGCCCCCAAGCCAGAGAATTCCCTTCATAAACACTCTTTGGTCACTTTTGAAGTTTACTTACTGTTATAGTTTAGATATGAAGTGTCCCCCACAGGCTTTTGTATTGAAGGCTTATTCACCAATGCAGCAATGTTCAGAGGTAGGGCTTGTGGGAAGTGATATGAATCCACTGATGGATTAATAATTTGGTGGCATTATGGGAGGTAGTGGATTTAGGAGGTGGGGCCTAGTTGGGGGAAGTAGGCCCTGGGGATTTTCCCTGGAAGGTTATTTCTTGTTTCTTGTGCTGGCCTCTGTTTCTCTCTCTCTCTTTCTCCTTCCT
>PVJS01022591.1:0-16697 GCA_004027185.1 Glis glis
GGGAGGCAGGGAGGCAGGGAGGCAGGGAGGCAGGCAGGCAGGGAGGCAGGGAGGCAGGGAGGCAGGGAGGCAGGGAGGCAGGGAGGCAGCCAGGCAGGGAGGCAGGGAGGCAGGGAGGCCGGGAGGCAGGGAGGCCGGCTCTCGCCCAGCCCAGCGCCGGCTGTAGTCTCACCTCTGCTCTCTTCCTTACTGCGCCACGGACGTGTTCATGGGTTTTAATGGATTTCTCTCGTTTTCCCCTTTAGCCCGCTGTGGTTTGCATTGTTTGCAGAATATGGGAACTGGGGGAGACTCGACCTCCCCGAAACCCGGGCGCGGCGAGGAGCACCCAGGGCCGCCGGGCGTGGCCGCGCGTCCTCGCCGTCCAGGGCGGGCACTGCTGCCCGGGTCTCCCGCGCCCTCCGGGTCGGCTAAGGTGGAGCTGAATTCTGTTGTTTGCAAACAAAATCGCTGCTGGGACCGAAGTGTAAATGTTGAAAAGGAAAGGACGGCATGGCTATTTGCAGACGACGTGCTTGTCTTCCTAGAAATTTCTAGAGAATCAACAGGACAATAGAAAGCATTAAGGAATCGACTGTGGCGGCTAGATACAGAAATTGCTTTCCTACTTATCAGCTTTACTCTGAAAGGAAATTTTTACAAATCCCATTTTCAATGTAAAATAAAACCAAATCCAGACCAGCTCTGAATGCCAGACCACCTCGCCCCGGGGGCCCTGAGCAGCCAGAGAGGCGAGAGCAAGGAGGTGAGGTGCGGGCTGGGAACCTGGGGTGCAGGAGAGTGGGGCCTGGGGCTTCCTGGCCAGCCTCCCTCCTTCTGGGAGGTGCCCGGGGATTATGGGCGAGGGCCACTACGCTTGGCTTGGTCACCTCTTTATATGACAGTACTTTTTGTGCTGCTGTTTCCTATAAAGAGAATAGAAATGCCAGGTATGGTGGCACATGCCTGTAATCCCAGTACTTAGGAGGCTGAGACAGGAGCATCGCAGGTTTGAGGCCAGCCTCAGCAATTTAGCGAGACCCTCAGCAACTTAGCAAGACCCTGTTTCCAAATAAAAAAATTGGGCTTTGTAGCTCGGAGGTAGAATGCCTCTGGGTTCAACCTCCAGTATGAGAGAGAGAGACAAAGACAGAGAGAAAGCGCTAATCTCTTGCTTCCCCTGGTGAGGTTAGCCCATTTGTTGTTATCATCATTATTATTATCATTATTATTTTTTTGCGGTATTGGGGATTGAACCCAGGGGCATTCCACCTCCGAGCTCCACCCCCGGCCCTATTTTTTTATCCTTTATTTTGAAACAGGGTCTCACTAAGTTGCGGAGGGCCTCACTAAGTAGCTGAGGCTGGCCGCAAACCTGCGATCCTCCTGTCTCAGCCTCCCAAGTACTGGGATTACAAGCGTGCGCCACCACGCCCGGCTGATCATCATCATCATCATCATCATCATCATTGTTATTATTATTATTATTGGTACTGGGGATTGAACGCAGGGGTATTCTACCTTTTTGAGCTATACTTCCAGCCCTTTTGATTTTGTTTGCTGTTACTGTTTTTGAAACAGGGTCTCGCTGTATTGCTGGGAGTCTTGCTGTCTTGCTGAGGCTGGCCTCAAACCTCTGATCCTCCTTGTCTCAGCCTCCCATGTTCTGGGACTACAGGCGTGCGCCGCCGCACCTTGCTGCCCGTTTGTTATTGATGACATTTTAGAAAAGTTTCTTTCATCTTTATGACTTACTGATAAAGTCATATAATTTTTGGGGGGTACTGAGGATTGAACCCGGGGCGTTCTATCTCCAAGCTACAACCCCATCTCTTTTTTTTAAATTTTGAAATAGAGTCTCGCTAAGTTGCTGAGGCTGGCCTCCAACCTGTGATCCTCCTATCTCAGCCTCCCAAGTACTGGGATTTTGGGCATGTACTACCATGCCCAGTGAAGTCAAATACATTTTAAGGATGGGGGAACCAAATTTCTTTTATAAATGAACCATAACATCCAGGCATGGTGGCGCATGCTTGCAATCCCAGGACTTGGGAGGCTGAGATAGGAGGATCACAGGTTCGAGGACAGCCTCAGCAAGTAGTGAGACTCTCATCAACCTAGTGAGACCCTGTTTCAAAATAAAAATAAAAAAAATAGTGCTGGGGGTGTAGCTCAAAGGTAGAATTCCCCTGGGTTCAATCCCCAGTACCAAAATAAATAAGCCATAAGATTTCAGGGTATTTCAACTTTTCTTGGGTGAAGGACCACTCTTAAGTACTCTGAATTGATGGAGCTCTTTAAGCAGAGCAATTCAGATGCGATCTGACATTGATTGCTACTGCGTTGCTGTGAGCCACGTAGCTGTATAATAAAACTACTCCTATGTTGCACACTCTGCACTCATCGAGGGGCATGTGTGGGCGTTTTGTCACTACCGTACTCGTTTCTCCAGGCTGTCCTGCTGTGTTGGTGGCCATTTCCCGTGCCATTTCATCTGAACTGCCAGTGCTCATCAGGGCAAGATGCATCAACCACACCAGGATGTGGTTCCAGGCGCTGGGACGCCCGACGTCCAACTCCACACACACAAAAGTACTCGCTGCTACTCAAGCCCATGGAAGCTGGAGTCAGATGAATTTCATTCTGCATGAATCCCATTAGAAAGAAACAAAATGAGCGGTGCGTTTGTGAGTGTATATAGTGCATTACTGTATACGTTCTTCTTCTTCTTTTTTTTTTTGCAGTACTGGGATTGAACCCAGGGGTATTCTACCTGCGGGCTACACCCCCAGCCCTATTTTTTATTCCTTATCTTGAAACAGGGTCTCACAAAGTTGCGGAGGCCTCACTAAGTAGCTGAGGCTGGCCGCGAACCCGGATCCTCTGGTCTCAGCCTCCCAAGTACTGGGATTACAAGCGTGCGCCACCACACCCGGCTCTTTTTTTTTTTTTTTTTACTGGGGATGGAACCCAGGGGCATTCCCAGAGGTTAAGCTCCACCCCCAGCCCTTTCTATTTTTTATTTTGAAACAGGGTCCTGCTACGTTGCTGAGCATCTTGCTAAATTGCTGAGGCGGGTCCCAAACTTGTAATCCTCCTGTCTCAACTCCCTAAGGGCAGGGGCTGCAGGTATGTGCCACCATGCCTGGCTACTGTATATATTCTTGATGGGAGAGACCTTCTGTTTCGACAGGACGTCCAAGAGAAATGAGTCCTATGTTCAAATGATGGAAGAATTTCCCACAGGCTAGCTTCTGGCTGTGTGCATTTCAAACCTGCTTCTCCTCACAGGCTGCCGGTGCTGGACACTGACACGGTCACATTTCTTTTTTTTTTTTTTTTTCGGTACCGGGGATTGAACCCAGGGGCGTTCTACCTCCACGCTATACCCCTGGCCCTATTTTTTTTTTATACTTTATTTTTGAAACCAGGTCTCTCGAAGTTGCGGAGGGCCTCACTAGGTAGAGAGAGAGAGAGAGAGAGAGAGAGAGAGAGAACGAGCGCTGAGGCTGGCCGCGAACCCGGATCCTCTGGTCTCCACCTCCCAAAGTACTGGGATTACAAGTGTGCGCCACCATGCCCGGCATGACACGTTCACATTTCAGTGTGGCCTGTGGCCAGCACCGTCGCACCAGGATGATGGGTGTGTCAGCGTGGTGGGTGTGGGTGGACAGGAGCATTGTTCCTGGAAGCCATTCCTAAATCAGAGCAGCTAGCAACAATTTAACCAGACACAGAAGTGACTGGAAACTACATAAATATATCCCACTGAGCCAAATAAATAGATCTTCAACTCACCTTCCCCTCAGCCAGGTCCCCAGAACGCCCATGGCCATTCAACAGGAGTGGAAATAGGAGAGAGAAATTGGAGTGGACAAGACAGAGGTCTCTTCTGAGTTTTACAGACTCATCATGGCCACGTAAATGCACGGCTAGGGCTCCTCCCAGGGCGCTGGCAGGGCTTCCGCACGTGAACTGAACTGACAGCGTGACGGTCAGCATGGGAGCTGGGAACCAGGGAACGGTCCCATTAATTCCTTTCTCTCTCTTTCTCTCTCTGTCTCTCTCTTTCTCTCTCTCTCTGTCTCTCTGTCTCTCTGTCTCTGTCTCTGTTTCTCTCTCTCTCTCTCTCTCTGTTTCTCTCTCTCTGTGTGTGTGTGTGTGTGTGTGTGTGTGTGTGTGTGTGTGTGTTACTGAGGATTGAACCCAGGGGCATTCTACCTCTGAGCTTCAACCCCAGCTCTATTTTATTTTTTACTTGAAACAGGGTCTTGCTAAGTTGCTGAGGGTCTTGCTAAGTTGCTGAGACTGGCCTCGAATCCTCCTGCCTCAGCCTCCCAAGTACTGGGATTACAGGTGTGCGCCGCCGTACCTAGCTCCAGTCCCATCAATTCTCACCATAAAGCACACCACATAACGCACTTCGCACCCAGCCTCTCACTTCTTCATTACGACCTGGCAGGCAGACGTTATTCTAGCCCCAGATGAAACATGGAGGCCCACAGAGGAGGGACCCTTGGCAGGGTCATACAATTGGCAAGTGACAGAGCCCAGTTCTCTGATGGTTTGGGGCTCAGTCCCCACACCTAGGCTGGGCTGCCTCATTTACCCCATAGTCGTCTTGACATAGGGGCAGGGGGAGTACATTACGTCCCCATTTTATAGAGTGGTAGCTTCATTTATTTATTTGTTACTGGAAATTGAATGCAGGAACATTCTACTTCTGAGCTACACTCCAAGTTCCCCATACCCTTTTTTGAAACAGGGTCTCTCCAAGTTGCTGAGTCTGGCCTTGAACCTGTGATCCTCCTGTCTCAGCCTCCCAAGTACCGGGACTAAAGGCGTGCACCACGGAGGAAGAGCGGTAGCTTGATGATCACCCCTCATGCCTACACCCAAGGAAGGACAGCTGACAAGGCACTTTGATGCACATAAGTCTAGTTGACCTTCAAGGCCATCTGCAGGGAATGCTGTCCCCATTTTCTGGAAGAGGACATTGAGGACATGGAGGTCACATGGCCTGCTTAAGTGGGAGAAGGGGCACCTGAAACCAGGTCTCTGGACCAGTTCAACAGTCTTCTCTGCGCTTTACTTCCTCTCCCTTTAGAGAGAAGGGACCTTAGAGTATCATGTCGTCCCAGACCCTTGCTCCAGAAATGGGAAACTGAGGCCCAGAGGGTGGACACCACATCACACAGTAAGTAGGATGAATTCCTGACCCAACTGCCCAGCTTGTCTCTCCGCCTTTCTCTCCTTCTTTAGGGATCCAAGAGTCTTCAGTTGGCTCCCCCATGTCTAGGGGTCCCCGTTGCAGGCTGGACTTTGCCCTGGCCTCTCAGTGGCCCATCTAGCCTAGCCGAGCAAGCCTCTCATCATCTTCCTATCCAGACTGCTTTTCTTTGTGACTGTCCTCACCCACAGCCCCTGCGGGAGAGGGGGGGAAAGTGTCTTCCGCCGCCATGTTTATCTAGGGAGCCGAACCAGTGTGGAGAGAGTGTGAGCGGAGTCTGTGGCCCCAGGAGCAGTGGTGAGCTCCAGACAGGAAGAGGAGCCCAGACAGAAGCAAGCACGTCCAACCTCAGCAATTTAGTGAGACCCTCAGCAACTTAGTGAGACCCTGTTTCAAAGTAAAAAAAAAAAATTTAAAAAGGGCTGAGGGTGTAACTCTAAGGTAGAATGCCCCTGGGTTCAATCCCCATTAGCAAAACAAACAACCCCCCCCAAAACTGTAAACAGAGCCCGCTGGCAGAGGGCAAGGGCACAGACAAGGGAGTCACTGCCCCGTAAGTCTCCCAATCTCATTAGTCCTAGCAGTACCTGTGTCCTGGATATTTTCTGTATCTCTTCCTTAACACACTCCCACTTTTGTTCATTCCTTGTATATCTTTTCCCGCATTTCTTGATGCAGATATAAGCAAACATATTCTTATCTCCCCACCCCCCACAGGTAGCACTGGGTCCACGGTGCTCCCATCTCTTCACTCAACAAACCTGGAGATCCATATTGTGGCATGATGCATTTTCAACTTAACTTAAATCGTAATCTTTTGGGCTCCCTGCAAATTGAGGTACCATAGACTAAAGAGCCAGGCATTGCTGGAAAATGTCAGTATTTCCAAAATTCCCAAAGTCTCCATATCCTCTCAACAACAGTGCTCAGAAGCATGAAGTCTAGGTGGTGACAGACAAGCCACACATGCTGGAGGGTGGGAGTGGGGGACTCTCCTGGGCCTGGGAGATGAAGGGAGAAAGAGGTGAGGTTTACCTGTGCACAAATAAGGGCAAAATCACTTCCTTTTTTTTGTGGTGCTAGGGATCGAACCCAATGACGCTCTACCTCTCAGCTACACCCCCAGCCCTGTTTTATTTTTTATTTTGAAACGGGGTCTTGCTGAGTTGCTGAGGACCTCACTAAATTGCCAAGGCTGACTTTGAACCTGTGATCCTCCTGTCTCAGCCTCGCAAGTACTGGGATTACAAGTGCATGCCACCATGCCCAAATCACCTCCTCTTTTAAGGAACTTCAAAGTATCTGTCTTTTCTCTCCCTCCTTCCTTTTTTTTTTGGGGGGGGGTGGTCTTAGATCTATTGTCCAGGTTCTGGGACCATTAATCAGGGCCTGAATGTCTGTCCACAGAGGGACTTCAGCTCTGGTCAGGTGGTGCGCCTGAGGTGGTGTCACATGTCCATGCACCTGCCAGGAGTCGCTACTTATGTGAGGACACATGCACTGTCTTCCCCATCGATCAGCAGTCGTGAGAGTGCCCTGTCCACTCGTTCCTTCAATCAGTGGACTGTGCCTGCAGCCTCCCATCTGTGTGCACAGGGACACATAAGAGCAGGACATCACCCTGCCTTCAAGAATGTCCCAGTGTAAACCGGGCGTGTGGCCTGTGCTTGTAATCCCAGTACTTGGGAGGCTGAGGCAGGAGGATCACAGGTTCGAAGCCAGGCTCAGCAACTTAGTGAGGCCTTCTGCAACTTGGTGAGACCCTGTTTCCAAATAAAAAATAAAATAGGGCTGGGGGTGTAGCTTGGAGGTAGAATGCCCCTGGGTTCAATCCCCAGCATCCCCCCCAAAAAATTCTTGCAACTATCTTGTAAGTTACTTCCTGTTTTTTAATATATAATCATTTATTGGTGCATTATAATTATACATTTTGATACACATCAGGGTAGCAGCATCATGCATGCACACATTGCTCATTTAGCCCTCCCTCCAATCCCACCCTGTTCCCTCCCCCTTCCCTCCCTTTCGTGCTCCGGATACTGATTGAGTCTTATAAGTTTGTGTATGTACATCATGTGCTATAGTGTGTTTCCCTCCACCCCCCTCCCAACTCCCTCAGTTAGGTTGCTGGGCCCTCTACCCGGTGCCATGAAAGGGCCTGGTGGACTGGCAGAAGCCTGCTCTGGCTGTAGGTGTGTGGGTTTGTTTCAGAGTCTTCTATTCTGCTCCATAGGTCTATGTGTCTGCTTTTGTGCCAATACCATGCTGTTTTTACTAATATGGTTTTGTAGTATAGTTTGAATTCAGGTATTGTGATGCCTCCTGCATGGTTCTTGTTGCTGAGAACTAATTTGGCTATTCTGGGTTTTTTGTTGTTCCAAATGAATTTAAGGACAGATTTTTCTATGTCAGTGAAGAATGACTTTGGTAATTTAATGGGTATTGCATTGAATCTGTAGAGCACTTTTGGAAGAATGGCCATGTTGATGATATTTATTCTGCCTACCCAAGAGCATGGAAGATCTTTCCATCTTCTAAGATCCTCTTCAATTTCTTTTTTCAATGTTTTATAGTTTTCCTTGTAGAGGTCTTTTACCTCCTTGGTTAGGTTTATTCCCAGGTATTTTATTGTTTTGGGGGATATCGTGAGTGGAAATGTCTTCTGGATTTTTCAGTGGATTTATGATTGGCATACAGAAAAGCTTCTGATTTTTTAAGATTGATTTTGTATCCAGACACTTTGCTGAATTTGTTGATCAGTTCTATGAGCCTTTTAGTTGAGTTTGTTGGATCTTCTAAGTATAATATCATGTCATCTGCAAATAGAGATAGTTTCAGTTCTTCTTTTCCTGTTTTTACTCCTTTTATTTCGTTCTCTTGCCTTATTGCTCTGGCTAGAGTCTCGAGTACTATATTGAAAAGGAGTGGTGACAGCAGACATACTTGTCTTGTTCCTGTTTTTAAAGGGAACTCTTGAAGTTTTTCCCCATTCAGTATGATGTTGGCTGTGGGCCTATTGTATATTGCCTTTATGATGTTGAGGTATGTTCCTTTTATTCCAATTCTCTGCAGTGTTCTTATCATGAATGAGTGTTAGATTTTGTCAAATGCTTTTTCAGCATCTATTGAAATGATCATGTGATTTTTGTCTTTAGTTCTGTTTATGTGGTGGATTATATGGATTGTTTTTCATATGTTGAACCAGCCTTGCATCCCTGGGATGAACCCGACTTGGTCATGATGTATGATTTTTGTGATGTGGTTTTGAATGCATGTTGCTAGTATTTTGTTTAGAAGTTTTGCGTCTAAGTTCATCAACGATATAGGCCTGTAGTTTTCTTTTCTTGAGCTGTCTTTGTTTGGTTTTGGTATTAGTGTGATGTTGGCTTCATAGAATGTGTTTGGGAGAGTCCCATTTCTTTCTATTTCACAGAATAGATTGAGGAGTATTGGGATTAGTTCTTCTGTAAAGGTTTTATAAAATTCACTTGGGAAACCATCTGGACCTGGGCTTTTCTTTGACGGTAGGCTCTTTATTGCTGCTTCAATCTCATTAATTGCTATTGGTCGATTTAAATTTTCTATGTCTTCTTGATTCAACTTAGGAAGGTTGTACGCATCTAGAAATTTGTCAATTTCTTCTAGGTTTTCCATTTTGTTGGAGTATAGTTTTTCAAAGTAGTTTCTGATAATCCTCTGGGTTTTCGTGCTGTCAGTGGTAATATCTCCTTTTTCATCTCTTATTTTAGTAATTTGGGTTGATTCTCTCTTTCTTTTAGTTAGGTTGGCTAGTGGTTTGTCTATCTTGTTTATTTTTTCAAGGAACCAGCTTTTGGATTTGTTGATTTTTTGTATTGTTTTTTTTTATTCTCTACTTCATTGATTTCTGCTCTGATTTTAATAATTTCCTGTCTTCTACTAGCTTTGGGGTTAGACTGTTCCTGTTTTTCAAGGGCTTTGAGGTGTGTCATTAGGTTATTTATTTGGTGATTTTCTGTTCTTCTTATGTGGGCACTCAGCATTATGAATTTTCCTCTTAATACTGCCTTCAGGGTGTCCCAGAGATTTTGATATGTTATTTCTGTTTTTGTTTATTTCTAGGAATTTCTTAACTTCTCCCCTTATTTCTTCTTTTACCCATTCCTCATTCAGCAGTGTGGTATTCAGTCTCCACATGTTTATGAGGTTTCTCTGGGTCTTCTTATAGTTGATTTCTAGTTTCATTCCATTATGGTCTGAAAAGACGCAGGGGATTATGTCACATTTTTTTAACTTGCTAGTACTCACTTTGTGGCCTAGGATATGGTCTATTTTACAGAAAGTTCCATGAGCAGCTGAAAAAAATGTGAATTCAGCTGTAGTTGTGTGGAATATTCTGTGTCTACTAGTTCCATTTGGTTTATGGTATTCCTTAGGTCTGAGACATCTTTACTGACCTTTTGTCTTGAAGATTGATCTAGTGGTGTGAGAGGTATGTTGAAGTCTCCCAATATTATTGTATTGGGATTTATGTGTGATTTAATGTCGCAAAGAAAGCGGTTGCACCTATGTTTGGGGCATAAATGTTGGCTATTGTTATATCCTCTTGCTGGATTGTTGCTTTTACCAGTAAGAAATGACCTTCTTTGTCTCTTCTGATAAGTTTAGGTTTGAAGTCTAATTTGTCTGATATCATAATTGCTACTCCTGCTTGTTTTCGAGTTCCATTAGCGTGGATTACCTTGCTCCATCCCTTCACCTTTAGTTTGTGCGCATCTTTACTTGTAAGGTGTGTTTCTTGCAGGCTGCATATAAATGGATTGTGTTTTTTAATCCTTTTTGCCACCTTATGTCTTCTGATTGGGGAGTTGAGGCCATTTATATTCAGCGTGATTATTGAGAGATGGGTTTTCATTCCTAACATTTTGAGACTTAATTTCTGTTTGAGGTAGTGTTTGTTCTTTGCCTAGTTGTTTGTTTGATGGAAGTCACTGTTTCTCTGGTTCTGGTGTTTCCTTGTTATTTCTTCATTGTAACTAATCTCTTTGAGCATTTTCTCTAGTGCTGGTTTGGAAGACATAAAGTCTTTCAGCTTCTGTTTGTCATGGAAGGTTTTTATTTCTCCATCAAATTTGATAGATATCTTTGCTGGGTAGACAAATCTTGGTTGGAGGTTGTTTTCTTTCAGAGTTTGGAATATGTCGCTCCAGGCCTTCCTGGCTTTCATGACTTGGTTTGGAAGGTTGGGAGTGATTCTTATTGGTTTGCCTCTGAATGTTACTTGCTCTTTTGCTCTCGCTGCTTTTAAGATTGGCTCCTTGGCCTCTACATTAGTCAGTTTTATTATTATGTGGCGTGGTGAACTTCTTCTCTGATCCTGTCTATTGGGGGTTCTATATGTTTCCTGTACCTGTGTATTGATCTCTCTTTCTATGTTTGGAAAATTTTCTAACATTACTTCTCTGAATTGATTATTGATTCCTTTAGTTTCCGCTTCTAATCCCTCTTCTATGCCTATTATTCTTATGTTTGCTCTTTTAAGACTGGCTGAGATCTCTTCAATGTCCAATTCATGCTGTCGAATTGTTTTTTCTAATTTATATACTATGTGTTCATTTTTGGAGAGGTCATCTTCTAAGAGTGAGATTCTGTTTTCCATGTGGTCTAGTCTATTTTGATGGTCTGTACTGATGCCTTCATTTCAATTATTGCATCCTTCACTTCCTTCAGAGCTTCTTTTTGATTCCTGCTTATTCGATCCTTCATTTCTATCAGGCTCTCTCTGAATTCTTTTCAGAAATCCTGTATCATTTCCTCTATTGAAGTTCTGAATTGTCCTTCTGGCAATCTCTGCACTTCTGAGTTGGCAGGTTCTGTTGTTGTGGGATTGTGGGGGCTCATTGTTTCTTTGCTATTCTTCCTTTTCATGATTTCAGGTTTCTTATGTTTTTACCTTTGTTGCTTTTGGTAGCTCTCTCTCTCTCACTCTGTAGGTATCCTATGTCTAATCCCTCTCCCTTTTGTTTTCTTATCCTGGAGTTAGATAGTTGCTACTAGGTGAGCCTTGAAGGTGAATATCCTTTCCTGAGTGGTTATTCTCACTTGCTCGGTATAATGTCCATGTGCAGGCCCAATTCTTGGTCTCCTTCAGTGATTGGGACCCTTGCCTGGTGCCTCTCACTACCTGTGCAAGCGACCAGTGCCACTGTTGCCCCTCTCACTGCAAGCGTTGGTCTCTGTGGTCTCTACTTGGGCTGTCCCTATGTCTCTCTCTATCTGCACCTATGGCAGGTGTCACCAGCAGGGGGCCCTGGGCTTGTGTCTCTCTTTGCCTACAACCGCGGGTGTCGCCTTGCCCCGATTCTGTGCAAACACAGAACTCCACGTTTTCCACAGAGAGGGCTGGTTTGGTCCATTTTCCTCAGGTACCACAGCTGTATGTCCTATGGTGATTCCCGGGGACTCTACAGGGTGCTGTGACCCACGGGCTGCAAGTCTGTCCCACTCAAATGTAGCCAGGGACTGTCTGCTTAGCCACGCGTCTACCAAGTCCCACAGCAGACCCCACTCCCACCTCTGCCGGGACAATCCTCACTGTCCCAGACCCCATGAGTCCCTGTGGCCGTGCTGGGTGGTCTCCCCTTGGGGCTGCTCGTTGACTTACGGTGTCGTTGAGCGCTGCTCTTAATCTCGGGGGAGGGGGGCTCGGTCGCTGCTGCAGGCTCTGGTCAGGTCTTTGGGCCCTGGGGACTCTGCCGAGTGTGGATCGAACTGCTGCATGCACCCGTTGCTGATGCTCTGCAGTGCTGGTTTTAGGGGAGCTCCCTGGCTTCCTTGTTGATGGCCTGCAGAAGCCACAATGCCGGTTGCTGTCGGTGTGGTCTGACCAAGATGGCGCTGCTGCCGCTTCTGCCGACGCAGCTGTTCGGGTCTGTGTCGCGCGTGAAGCGAGTCGCTGATCGCCTTCACTCTGCTATTCTGCAGCTGCTGGATTCACAGCAGGTCGCTGGAGTCTCCGTTGGTCTTTTGTAGGAGCCGTAATGCTGGTAGCTGCTGGCAAAGTCCTGCCAAGATTGCGCCACTGCAGCTGCTGTCGCTGCCACCGTTTGGTGTCTTTTGAGTGTGGAGGAGCCGCTGCTTGCTCTCGTCTCTGCTGATCTGCAGTTGCACTTATAACAGGTCTCTGGCTTCTCTGCTGGCGGCGTGTGAAAGCCGCAATGCCCGTAGTGGCTGGGGCAGTCCGGCCAAGATGGCGCCTCCGCCGTCCCTTAGGTAAGGTGCCAAGTTACTTCCTGTTAACTTCACTTTACATATGAGAAAACGGAGGCCTAGGGAGGCTGAGTAACTCATATAGTAGGCGCAGAGCCAGGTTAGCCTGACACCCTGACAGCCAGGTAGCCAGGTTGTTGCCACTGATGGGTAGGGACCTCTGTCAACTCTGACACGTAAAGTAGCCGCTTTCACTGGGCGTGTGGTGCACATGCTGTGACAGGAGGATCATAGTTTGAAGCCAGCCTCAGCAACTCAGAGAGACCCTCAGCAACTTAGCAGGACCCTGTTTCAAAATAAAAATAGCTCAGAGGTAGAATGCCCCTGGGTTACATCCCCAGTAATAAGAAAAAAAAAGTCACAGCTTTCCCGTGGGTGGTTCCTCTGACTCCTCTACTCTCAGTGCCATAGGCGGGGGTTGGACAGAGCTGCGCCCAGAGGATGGAAGACAGCAGCTGGCCTGTACCCAGCGACGGGCGGGAAGCCTGTTTGTCTGTCTGCACGCATGCGTACAGCAGGCTCCCTAGCGGGGGGCAGTAGGTCTCATGGAGGCAATGCACCAGCACCTTCATGTGTAGAGGCCTTAGGAAAGCTTAGTACTTACTGTACGTCCATGGGGAGCGCCCAGCCTGGAAGAAGTCACATTGTCCGTCAATGAACCATTACTGAGGCCCTCCCACAAACAGGCACAGCATAAAGAAATGCAGGAGAAACACTCCTTTCTCCAAAAGAGCTCGCCGCACAGCCATCACAGCCAACATGGCAGGCAGGGTGGTAGAGGAGGCTGTGGGAGCCCCAAGAGGACTTAGTGCAGCGTGAGGAGGAAATCGGGGTATTTCCTGGAGGTGGCACTCAGGCTGAGTCTTGAAGGATGAACAGTGCTTTAACATAAAGGGGATGAGAGAGGACCGTCCAGACCAAGCTGCTTCCCGCTCAAAGACTGGAGAGGAAAGAGGGCGGGTGGTGTTGGCCATCTGGATTAGTTTGGTTTGGCCAGAGGCTCAACCAGAAACTTTGTTACAAAGGGTTATTTATGTGGAGAAAAGGGAATCCTTGATCCCTGTTGGTTGAAATGTAAGTTAGTACAGTCATTCAGAAAGATAATAAGGAGGTTCCTCAAAAACTAAAAATAGAACTACCGTATGATCCTGCAATCCTTCTCCTGGGTATTTACTCCCCAGACCTAAGTCTGTGCATCAAGGAGAGGTCTGCACGCCCAGGTCGCTGCAGCATCACATGTCTTAATAATGAGGGCACAGAATCGACCTCACTGTCCACAAGGAGACAAATGCATAAAGAAAATGTGGTTCATATACACCACGGAAGCCTTAAAAGAAGTTCTGTGGTCTGTGACCACATGGACGGAATCAGAGGGCATCGTGCTGAGTGAAAGAAGCTGAGCCCAGAGTCCCATATGGCCCGTTCCCACCCATGTGTGCCAGTGTGGGTCTAGATGTCCCCAGAGGCTCCTGTGTTGAAGGCTTAGTCCCCAGTGCAGCAGCTCAGAAGTGGGGCTCTGCCGGGCATGGTGGCGCACACTTGTAATCCCAATTCTTGGGAGACTGAGATAGGATCGCAGGTTTGAGGACAGCCTTAGCAAGTAGTGAGACTCTCATCAACCTAGTGAGACCCTGTTTCAAAATAAAAATAAAATAGGTCTGGGGTGTAGCTCAGAGGTAGAATGCCCCTGGGTTCCATCCCCAGTACAAAAAGAAAAGAAAAGTGGGGCTCCTGGAGAGTGACTGGATCATAGGGCTCGCCTCATGGAGGGACCGATCAACCCACTGACGGGTCATAACTGGTGGCATTACTGAGCAGTGGCAGAAACTAGGAGGGGGGCCCAGCTGGAGGAAGCAGGTGGCAGGGGGCGTGCACTGAGAGGTGTATCTTGTCCCTGGCCTCTCTCTCTGCTTCCTGCTGCCAGGAGGCGAACAGCTTCGCTCTACCATGCCCTTCCGCCATGGTGTCTGCCTCACCACCTGCCCACAAACAGTGGAGAAAGCCAGCTGTGGCCTGAAACCCTGAGCCAAAGTAAATCTTTTCTGCTTCATGTCAGGTTTCCCAGGTGTTTTGACCAACACCATGTAGAATCTGAAACAACCGACCTCCTAGAGGCAGAGAGTAAGGTGGCTGCCAGGGGCTGGGGCCAGGGAGAAAAGGAGACGAGAAGCAAGGGGCACAGGGAGCTCAGAGACGACTAAGTCTGATTTTTTGTGTGTGTGTGTGGTGCTGGGGATTGAACTCAGGGGCATTCTACCTCTGAGCTCCATCCCCCACCTCATTTTTTGTTCTTTATTTTGAAACAGGGTCTCACTAAGTTGCGGAGGGCCTCACTAAGTAGCTGAGGCTGGCCACGAACCTGCGATCCTCCGGTCTCAGCCTCCCAAGTACTGGAATTACAAGCGCGCGCCACCACGCCCGGCTTAAGTCTGATTTTTTATTTGTTTGTTTGTTGAGATCTATTACACAGCCTGGTGAATATAGCCAATGGCAGATACTGTGCATTTCAGTCATTAAGAGCACAAATGCCAAACATTCTTATCAGAAAAAAATGTTAAATATTGAGGCAATGGATGTTAATTAGCTTGATTTAATAGTTCCATACTATATTCAAAATCATAACATCATTTTGTGCCCCATAAATATATTCAACTATAATTTGTCTCTCTATATACAAAAGGATCATTTAGCCAAGCTGGAAGTTTGGTCACTACTTGGTAAACAACAAGCATTAATAAAATCCTTCAAGTGAGGGTAAGTCATGGTTTGAGTTAGATTTTAGAAAGAGCATTCTAGAAGACATCTCCTTCTAAACGGTAGAGCAGCCCCTATCGCTATTTACTTTTCACAAGAAAAACAAAAAATGCAAAACAATCCTGAAAATCAAAACTGACAGATTCGATTACCAGAATCTGAAAGGCAAAACAATCGCTTGCCCGAGCTTCAACTAGGAAACAAAGCAAACCACGGACATAAGTAAAGAGAGAAATACATTTAATTCTTCTACCATCCACAGGCCCCACAATCTAACAACTAGAAAATTGCACAGCTGTCCCTTAGCTGTAGACGTGCTGCCTTTTAACAGGATTTTTTTGTGTGCTTGTGGTACTGAGGATTGAACCCAGGGGTGTTCTACCTCTGAGCTACACCCCCAGCCCTTTTTATTCTTTTATTTTTAAACAGGGTCTCATTAAGTTGCTGAGGCTGGCCTTGAACCTGCGATCCGCCTGTCTCAGCCTCCCAAGTACTGGGATTGTAGAAGTGCACCACTGTGCCGGCAGATATGCTGCTTTTTGAGGTAATCAGAATTTGCACCCACCTTTCTACAATCAAAGGAGGTTACAATCCCAAAATATCAAAAGGGGATAAAGGGAGATTGAGGTTGGCACTTATCATCCTGAAGGTGGAGGATCTCGAGGTAAGGCACAACATGGAAGGGCAGGGAGGCCTGGGAATGATGGCCAGCAGGTTTTCACAAACTCCACTGATGTAGAACAGCAGAGACTAGGCAACGGGAACAGAAGGGAACCCCCCACTTTTTACAGAGCAAGAAGCTAGAAAAAGAATAGCAAATTAAGTCCAATAAAAGTAGAAGGAAGAGCCAGGCATGATGGCACACACTTCTGATCCTAGTACTTGGGAGGCTGAGACTGGAGGATCCGGGTTCACGGCCAGCCTCAGCGCGCGTGCACGCACTCTCTCTCCTCTCTCTCCTCCCTCTCTCTCTCTCTCTCTCCCCCTGTCTCTCTCTCTCTCGCTCTCTCTCTCTCTCTCTCTCTCTCTCTACCTAGTGAGGCCCTCCGCAACTTTGTGAGACCCGGTTTCAAAATAAAGCATAAAAAAAATAGGGCCGGGGGCGTAGCGCGGAGGTAGAACGCCCCTGCGTTGAATCCCCGGTACCGCAAAAAAAAAACCCACAATTTATCAAAATTGACACCAAAAGCAGTATAAAATCTGAATAGCCTTATAATTGTTAGAGATTTCATTTATTTATTTTTAAAAGCTTCATACAAATAAATTTTGAGGTCATGCAGTACAGTGAATTCTTCCAGACACAGAAGGAAGGAGCCATTCCATTCTTAAACAAAATCTTTCAGATCGTAGAAAAAGAGAAAATGCTGCCCATCTCATTTTATGAAGTTAGCATAAACTTGATACCAGAGCCTGATAAGATCTTTAAAGGAGGAAGCTGGAGCCAGGCCTTGGTGCACATCTGTAACCCCACCACTTAGGAGTCTGA
>PVJS01022591.1:16797-30489 GCA_004027185.1 Glis glis
CAGTCAGGTATGGGTGCATGCCTGTAATCCTAGTACTTGGGAGGCTGAGGTGAGACAGGAGGATCGCAGGTTCAAGGCCAGCCTCAGCAATTTAGCAAGACACTTTTTCAAAATTAAAAATGAAAGGGGCTGGGGGGTGTAGCTTAACAGTAGAGCAACCCTGGGTTCAATCCCCAGTACCAGAAAAGAAAAAGAAAGAATTGAAGGCTAGTATTTCCAATGAACATAGATGCAAAAATCTGAAAGAAAATATTAATGAATCAGATGCAGTGATTTATAAAATGGATAATACATCATGACCAAGTTGGGTTTATTCTAGGAATGAAATGTAGTTTAACATTAAAAGTCAACATAATACTCCAAATTAACATGAGAGAGAAATCATATTGCCTCAATAAATGTGGAAAAAGCAGATGATAAAATTCAACACCCATTCTTGATGTAAAAATGAACACTTCTAGCTAGGCATTCTGGTGCCTATAATCCCAGTACTTGGGAGGTTGAGACGGGAGATCTCAGGGTCAAGACCAGTCTTAGCAGTTTAGTGAGACCCTCAGCAATTTAGCAAGATCGAAGATCGTGTTCCAAAATAAAAAATAAAAAGGGCAGGGGTGTAGCTCAGAGGTAGAATGCCCTTGGGTTTAATCCTCAGTACCATATAAACAAACAAACATTTCTTAGCAAATAAGGAACAGAAATTTTTTTTCAGTAATGTTATAAAGGATATCTACAAAACTCTAGTTAATACCACATTTAGTGATGAAATACTGAAAGCTTTCCTCTATGGTTGGAAATAAACCAAGAAGGCCTGCCATTTCTACTTCTACTCATTCAGCATAGTACTTGGATTTAACCATTGCAATAGAGCAGGAAAAAATAAATAAAAAACATAAGTATTAGGAAGAAACAAATCTGTCATTATGCAACATGATTGCATAAATAAAAAACAGACAAACCTTTAAAACCAACAAAATTCAGTGAAGTTGCTGGATATACTGTCTATATAAAAACATCGATAGTAAGCTGGGCATGGTGGCGCACGCTTGTAATCCCAGTACTTGGGAGGCTGAGATAGGAGGATCGCAAGTTCGCGGCCAGCCTCAGCTACTTAGTGAGGCCCTCCGCAACTTAGTGAGACCCTGTTTCAAAATAAAAAGAATAAAATGGGGCTGGGGGTGTAGGTCAGATGTAGAATGACCCTGGGTTTCATCCCCAGTACCACAAATATAAATAAATAAGTAAATTAAAGGGGCTAGGAGTATAGCTTAGAGGTAAAATGTCCCTGAGTTCAATACCCAGTACCAAAATAATCATAATCATAATAAAATCAACAGCATTTCTACTAACCAGCTACAATAAGAAAGTAAAATTCTAAAAATGAGACTATTTACAATAACACCCAAAAAAGCAACAGATATCTAAGAATAAATCTAATGAATGATGTATAAGAGTACATACTACATTACTGAGAGATGTTAAAGACCTAAATAATGGGAGGAAGAATACACCATATTTATAGATGGGAAGACTCAAGAGCATTCGCAGCAGCGCTGCTCTAGATGGAAACAATCCAAGTGTCCCTTAACTACAGAGCCACCGTGTTGTAGCCATAGGTGATGGTTACTGTGGACTGTCAACTCAATTGCACTGAGAGATGTCTAGAGTTAAGAGACTTGTGGCTGTGTTGATGAGGGTGTTTCACATGATGATTGGCATGTGGAAAAGCAAATCAAGGGGAAGACCCGCCCTGAATGTGGTGGCCCTGCCCAATGGGCTGTGGGCCTGGATGGAATAAAGGTGGACGAAGGCAAGCTCCGTTCTTCCTGCGGGGTGCATCTATTGCTGCTGCCATCCCCCGAGGCCACTGGACTCTAGCCTCTTCACTCCTCCAGCGTGGACTCTCACCAGCGATTGTGCAGGGAGTTCCCAGGCCTTTCTGTCGTGGATGGGGCTGCATCATTGGTCTCTCTGTTCTGAGGCTCCACCTTCTTGGCCTGAGTAGCTACTGGCTCCTGAGGTGCAGACAGCAGTTTTGGGGACTACCCAGCTTTTGACTGAGTAAGCCAATATTCTACCCTCTTTTATAATATACATGTCCTGTTGGTTCTGTTTCTCTAGAGAACCCTAATACACCACACAACTGAATATGAATATTCATGAAATGAAAACGCTGCTACAGGCAGCAACACAGATGAATTTCATGAACAAACGTGGAGTGAAAGAAGCCGAACACAGAAGAGCATGATTCTGTGTGTCTCTTGTATGATCTCATGGATCAAAAATTCAACAATAGGCAAAAAACTGATCTATGGTGTTGGGAGTCAGGATGGTGCTTATCCTTGTCGGGGGTTAACGACCACGATGTCTGGAGTGCTGGCCATCCCCTACTTCCTTTTCTTTTTCTCTTTTGTACTGGGGGTTGAACCCAGGGGCACTCTACTTCTGAGCTACAGCTCCACTCCTTTTTATTTTTCGTTTTGAAACAGGGTCTCGCTAAGTTGCTGAGGCTGGCCTCGAACCTGGGATCCTTCAGTCTCAGCCTCCCAAGGACTGGGATCACAGATGTGCATCACCATGCCCAGCATGGCCATCCTCTATTTCTTGCTCTGGATGATAGTTTCACAACTGTGTCAGTTTGTAATAATTAAGTCATGAACCTATGGTGTATGCACTTTTCTGAATATAGCAAAAATTTTAATTAAAAAGCTTAGGAAGTAGAAATTTGTGATATAAGGGCTTCTGAGACTCCGCGGCCTAGCTGCATTCTGTGTCCTGCGTGGTTCCTGACTCAGCCGTAGAGCTCAGCACTTCCTGTTCACTTACTCTTTCAACCTCTCCATTCAGTAGTATGCCACGAGGTAGGCATTCCCATTTTGAAGAAAATATTGGCCAATGTCACTATTCATTTTGCAGATGCAGAAACTAAAGCCCAGAGAGTTTGAAGTAATTTAGCCAAGTTCACAAAGCAATGTCACTTGACTGGGTCAGAACCCAGTCAGACCTCAGCACGTGGGTCCTGGGACTCACAGTCTTTGCCAGCCCACTGAGTCAGCTTGTCAGCTGTTTCCTCTCTGTTCCACTCCTTACCCAGTTCCTGGAAAAGTGTTTCCCCAGCTGTATAATTTATTTCACAATTAATGTGGCCTCTTTGCAGTGTTTGATGACACCAAAAGACAGTAACAAAGGTTTGAAGCTGGGCATGGTGGCACACGTCCATAATCCCAGTACTTGGGAGGCTGAGATTCAAGGACAGCCTCAGCAACTTAGCAAGACTCGCAGCAACCTAGAGAGACCCTGTTTCAAAACAAGACAATAAAACAGAGCTGAGGGATGTAGCTCAAAGGTAGAATGCCTCTGGGTTCGGTCCTCAGTATCAAAACAAAAAATAAAAAAAGTAGAACATTCGAGGCCAGCCTTAGCAACTTAACAAGGCCCTCAACAATTTAGTGAGACTTTGTTTGAAGATAAAAAGTAAAATAAGGCTGAGGATGTGGGTCAAAGGTAGAACAAATCTGGGTTCAATCACCAGCACCAAAATTTCTTTTTAAAAGACAATAACGACTGCTATTGTGTTTCAGCACTTGCCAATAATGGAGAAAATTTTTAAGAGCTTGGAACACTGTGCCAGGGAAATAGCTGAACAAAGACCTTCTGTATTTATGTCAATAGAAGCAGAGTTGTAAAGGGCGCACGACACGCATTTCCACTGCCAAGAAATGTGCATAATGATTTTCTGCATCTTTAAAGCCTGGGATCTTTTAAGGCTTTTTAATTGGCAAAGAGTAATATACTATGCAAATGCTAGATATTATCCATCCCCTAGCACCCATAATCTTTTTTTCTAGGAACTATTAAAGTTTCTCAGTTAACTATGCATAAAATTTTGGAATAATCAGTTTATTCTCAGCTATGTAAAAATGAAAAGTTTAAAGGACATACACTAACTTATTAACAATAATCTCTGGGCGGTAGCTTTTTTGCAGTCTCAAATCTTCTATAATGAATACATACCATCATTTAAATTGGGCAACAATTTAAAAATCAGTTTAGAGTATTTTTTATAATCATATAATTATAATATTAAACTTTTTTGCGGTACTGGGGATTGAACCCGGGGCATTCTGCCTCCAAGCTACACCCCCAGTCTTATTTTTCATTCTTCATTTTGAAACAGGGTCTCACTAAGTTGTGGAGGGCCTCACTAAGTAGCTGAGGCTGGCTGCAAACCTGGATCCTCCGGTCTCAGCCTCCCAAATACTGGGATTACAAGCGTGCGCCACCACGCCGCCCGGCAATATTAAACTTTATATAGTAAAAGACTGGAAGAATTTGTTAAAGGTTTTTTTTTTCTGGATGTAGTGAAGTGGATATTTTTCTTCTGCTTTTTGGAATTTTTCCAATTTCTATATAGATCATCATATTTATCAAGATTCTTGGTAATAAATAGCAGAAATGGACTGCAGCTCCCTGGAGCAGAGAAGTATTTCCTCTAAGGACATTAGGCAGTCCCAGCACCTTCCAGAGTGCTGGAAGCTGAGGAAGGTATGGCAGGAGAGAGCCCAGTCAAATTCACACCAGAGACTAGGAGACTGGCGCTGGTTCTTCCACAGTGAGAGCTGCTGGCCTCTGGAAGCCCACATGGCCACTGTAAACTTTCTCCTGCTGTCTCTGAGTATTTGTGTCACTCTTTCAAAGCCCAGATTTCTTGGCAGGAGCATGTGACTCGCCAACACCATTGTGTTCTGGCTGCCTTAGTGCAGGGAGGAGGCTGGCTGGGCTTTTACCTGGGCTTCCCCTAAATCTATACCACGAGACGCCAAGATCTGCCCAATCAGGGTGTTCAAATGTGGGATAGTAAAAAAAAAAAAAAAAGTAGTTTTTTTTTTTTTTACTATCTACAAGTAGTTTTGTTTTTGTGGTACTGGGGATCAAACCCAGGGGCATTGTGCCTCTGAGCTCCACTCCCAGCCCTATTTTACTATTTAAAAAAAATTTTTTTGAGCCGGGCGTGGTGGCGCATGCTTGTAATCCTAGTACTTGGGAGGCGGAGAACGGAGGATCTGGGTTCGCGGCCAGCCTCAGCTATTTAGTGAGGCCCTCCGCAACTTCATGAGACCCAGTTTCAAAATACAGTATAAAAAATAGGGCCGGGTGTGTAGCTCGGAGGTAGAACCCCCCCTGGGTTCAATCCTCGGTACCGCAAAAAAAAAAAAGAATACATTTTTTTTTTTTGCGATACTGGGTTGAACACAGGGGCATTCTACTCAGAGCTACACCCCCAGCCCTATTTTTTATTCTTTATTTTGAAACAGGCTCTCACTAAGTAGCTGAGGCTGTCTGCGAACCCGGATCCTCCAGTCTCAGCCTCCCAAGTACTGGGATTACAAGCATGTGCCACCATGCCAGGCCTTATTATTTTAATTTTGAAACAGGGTCTCACTAAGTTGGGAAGGCCTCACTAAGTTGCTGAGGCTGGCCTTGATCCTGAAGTCCTCCTACCTCAGCCTCCCAAGTACTATACAAGTAGGTACTTTATACAAATACACACCCACACACTTTTTTTTGGCAGTATCCCAAATCAGGCTCCCAAGCTGGTCTAATAAAGACACTAATCACCACAAGTAGGCATTGCTTATACAACAGGAAAAAAGGGTAAATCTCTGCTTTTTCTGATAAAAGACATTTTGTGTCATACACATGGATCAGAGTGAATTTACTTCACATACTACGGATTCAAGAACAGAATTTACTGGGGCAGGTTATAAGCCAAGGGTCAGTAGGAACGGGCGCCAGTGCCTGACTTCCCCTCATCCCCCACACAGGGGTGCCACGGTCAGATGCAGGGAGACACTCAGTGGGTCCCCACATCTTAAGGGAGGGCGCTACCCCCTCCATTGTTCTTTCTTCAGGAGCAACTTTGCAGGGGGAGTGAGTTCAGAATGCTTGGCCCTGTGCAGCAGGACTTTAGAGTTCTGGGAGTTTCTAGGCAAAAGGATTATATTAGTGGGTAGAAGTGGTCTGAGTGGTGCGCGCGAGCAGGGGCCATACCCTAAGCTCTACCTGAGGAGGAGGCGAGAGGAGGGCTGGCTTTCATTGAGCTAAGAAACACAGGGAGAGGAGGGGCAGGTTGGGGGGAGGTGGTGAATTCAGTTAGGGACACATGAGTCTGCAGCGCAGGAGTTACTCCCACTTGAGGTTACAACCCTGTTCTAAACTCTCAAAGAGGCCTGCACGTCTCATTTATATTGCCTGGACCAATTGCAATTAAATCAATCATTGTGTAATTGGTGTTGTATCTCTGCTGCGGATCACAAGCTCCCTGGGGCCATGGCCCAGGTCTAACCACTTCACTGCTATCTCCCCCGTGCCTGGCATCGGGTCAGGCAGAATAGCTAACCAATAAATGTGTTGAGTGAGTAAGTAAATCCACCCGGAGCAAGGCAGCGGGCGGTTGGCTCCAGGGATGGAGGGAATTGAAGGACGAGCGGCAGGGCAGGTCCGGAGGGTCTGCACTTAGGTAGCAACGGAATCCAAGGGGCGGGGTGAGACAGCCAAACCCCTCATCCTACACCCTGGCAAACCCCAGCAGCCAAAGGGTGCAAGGAAGAGGTGCAGCTAGAGAGGAAGGCAGAGAACTAAGAAAGGACGGTGTTCTAGAAGCCAAGAGAGGACACAGTTTTAAGAATGGAAAAGTCAATGGAGTCAAAGGTTGGAAGGTCTCGTAGGATGATAAACACCATTAATTATGAAGCACCCTGTACCCGGCCGTCTTCTGACAGCTCAGCATGTATTAACTCACTTAATTCTTACAACAGCCATGTAATGCAGGCATCATCACCCTCTCCCTAAGATGAGAAGTAAGTGGCCGGGCTGCTCTTTTTTTTTTTTGCGGTACCGGGGATTGAACGCAGGGGCGTTCTACCTCCGAGCTACACCCCCAGCCCTATTTTTTTATGCTTTATTTTTGAAACCGGGTCTCACGAAGTTGCGGAGGGCCTCACTAGGTAGAGAGAGAGAGAGAGAGAAAGAGAGAGAGAGAGAGAGAGAGAGAGAGATCACGTGCGCATGCGCGCTGAGGTTGGCCGCGAACCCAGATCCTCTGGTCCCGCCTCCCAAAGTACTGGGATTACAAGCGTGCGCCACCACGCCCGGCCGGGCTGCTCTTTAGTGCCCAGCTCTGTGCTCTCAACCAGAATGTGTCTTCCTTAGGGCATTTCCATTGCTATAGCAGAATATCTAGCTCTAGGCAATTTATAAAGGAAAGAGGTTTATTATATTTATTTATTTATTTATTTTGGTGGTACTAGGGATTAAATCCAGGGGATTTCTATCTCCGAGCTATACTCCTAGCCCTATTTTATTTTACTTTTAAAACAGGGTCTCACTAAGTTGCTGAGGGTCTTGTTAAGTTGCTGAGGCTAGCCTTGAACCTGCAACCCTCCTGTCTCAGCCTCCCTAGAACTGGGATTACAGGTGTGTGCCAGCATGCCTTGACTAAGAGGTTTATTTTGCTTCACAGTTCTGGAGACTGGGCAGTTCAAGATCAGGTGACCCCATCTGGCGAGGGCCTCATGGCGTTCTAACTCAAAGAAAGCAGAAGGGCAAGCGAGCGCTGTTAGAGGCGACATGCGGCCGGCCTCAGCAACTTAGCGAGACCCTGTTTCAAAATAAGAAATAAAAAGGGCTGGGGATGTAGCTCAGAGGTAGAATGCCCCTGGGTTCAATCTCCAGAACCAAAATTAATTAATTAGTTAATTAATTAATTTAAAAAGTGGCCGGGTGTGGTGGCGCACGCTTGTAATCCCAGTACTTTGGGAGGTGGAGACCGGAGGATCCGGGTTTGCGGCCAGCCTCAGCTCTCTCTCTCTCTCTCTCTCTCTCCTTAGTGAGGCCCTCTGCAACTTCGTGAGACCCGGTTTCAAAATAAAGTATAAAAAAATAGGGCCGGGGGTGTAGCGTGGAGGTAGAACGCCCCTGCGTTCAATCCCCGGTACCGCAAAAAAAAAAAAAAAAAAAAAAGTGAGTTGGAAGCACAAGGGTCGAGCGGGAAGTCCAGCCCCTCGCCACAAGGAGCGGCCCTGTGGCAGGGACGCCTCCTGGGATGGTTAGACCTGCAGAACCTGATTCTGATTCTGCATTTTAAGGAGACCGGTCCTGGGGTGATTCGTGTGTATAGTGAAGTCTGGGAAACACTGGATGAGATGATTCAGAAACTGGCCTAGAGAAGAAGGAGGGAGAAAGCACAGTGCAGTGTTAAGTGTATTGTTTTAATGTTTGTAAGCTTAGGATAGTGTTTTACAATCCTGAAGGCAGGATTGCCTGGGGTACTTTTAAAACACAGATTTCTGAGGCTCACCCCTAGAAAATCTGGTGTTTTCTGTGTGGCTCAGGAGATTCTAATGTGTGTGGGGTCTGAGAAGGCATAGTAAAGGACAGGAGGGAGGAGTGGGCGCAGGAAGGAGCGATCGATGAGGCCTCCTCAGAGATATGAGAAAGGATAGGATTAGGAAAAAGAAATGCAAAGGAGCTGTTTGGGGAAGGAGGAAAGGCAGAAAGAACTCCACTCATAGAGAGTAGGGGAAGCAAGGAGACAGACACTCAACAGGAATCACACCTGAGAACCATGGTTTTTCTTTCTCTTTAAAAATTTAACTAGGACATTCATTGTGTGGCAAAAATGGCACTTTAAAAAAACTTAAATCAGCCCGGCGTGGTGGCGCACGCTTGTAATCCCAGCACTTTGGGAGGCAGAGACCGGAGGATCCGGGTTCGCGGTCAGCCTCATCTCTCTCTCTCTCTCTCTCTCTCTCTCTCTCTCTCTCTACTTACTGAGGCCCTCCACAACTTCGTGAGACCCGGTTTCAAAATAAAGTATAAAAAATAGGGCCGGAGGTATAGCGCGGAGGTAGAACACCCCTGGGTTCAATCCCCGGTACTGAAAAAAAAAAAAAAAACTTAAATCATAGCTGGGTGTGGTGGCGCATGCCTGTAATCCCAGTACTTAGAAGGTTGGGGCAGGAGGATTGCAGGTTTGAGACCAGGCTCAGCAACCTAGTGAGACCCTGTTTCAAAATAAGTAAGTAAGTGAATAAATAAATAAGTAAATAAAAACTAAGAAGGATTGGGGTGCAGCTTGGAGGTAGAATGCCCCTGGGTTCAATTCTCTGTACCCCCCAAAAAAACAAAAACAAAAAATAGAAAACCTTAAATCAGACAATGTTACTGGGCCTGCTAAAAGCTCGATATCTTCCCATCGCACACAGCTTACTAGCCCCTTGGCGACTGGCCTTGCTGACTGCAGACTCTGCTCTCTATGCCCTCCATCAGACCGGGCTCTCTGGTGCTCTCTTCCTGCAGCACAGGGATTGTGTTCTGCCTCAGGGCCTTTGCACTGGCTGTTGGCATCTCTGGGCTGTTCTTCCACCAAATGATCTCCTTGCTTCATCTGGGCTTCTTCCAATGTGCTCTCCTCAGAGAGGACTCCCCTTATCACCTTCTCTTGCTTTCCTCTGGATTGTTTGCTATCATTACCAACACCATGTCATAGAACTACTTGCCTATTTGTGTATGGTCTGGTTCCTCTACCAGAATGTAAGCTCTCCAGGAGCCAGGGTTTGTCTTGCTCACTATGGAATGCGCAGCACCCGGAACAGTGAGGCAGGGGGATGGCACTTGCAGAAAGCGCCATGAATGGTTATGTGGCTGCTGCTGCTTGGTGCAAATGCATAGGACGCTGAGGTGCACAGGTACTGCCAAGGGTATGTGGGGAAGATCACAAGCGAGGGAGACTGCAGGAGAGTGAAAGAATTAAGGACAAGTCAATAGGTATCCTTAAGGGCTGCCTAATTGGGGAGGAGTGCAGGACTGTGATGGCAGGAAAGACAGTGAGCAGGGGCAGTTTAGTGTGTGGCTGAGGATACAGATTCGACACTAGTCTATTCTCTGTGTGACTCTAGGCAAGTTTCTAAACCTTTCTAAGCTTCAATTACCCCATCAGTAAAATGAAGCTGATAACCACAGCACCTTCTATGTAAGATTGTGGCAGGGTGAAATGAATAGCCATAAAGAACCTGGCATGGAGCCGGGCGTGGTGGCGCACGCTTGTAATCCCAGTACTTGGGCGGCTGAGACAGAAGGATGGCAGGTTCGCGGCCAGTCTCAGCTACTTAGTGAGGCCCCCCGCAACTTAATGAGGTCCTGTTTCAAAATAAAGAATAAAAAATAGGGCTGGGGGGTGTAGCTCGGAGGTAAAATGCCCCTGGGTTCATTTCCCAGTACCACAAAAAAAAGTCTTTAAAATTCTAAGTCTTTGTCCAAAATGTATTGCCCTGGAATACACTTTATAGGTTACCTGCCCCTATCTCTACCTTGCCAACTCCATCACCGGCCTTTCTCCTTTTTGATGACTCTTCCGATTGCTGGCTGAGAGCCTGGCACAATAAGTTGTCCACAAACATGTGTTTATGTTCACTGCACTTCTTCCAGCAGTGCTGCCTAGGTAGTACCTGGTCAGGAAATGTCCAGTGGAGTGGGAGAGGCTGGTGTCTCCGACCTTCCTAGGGGATGATGGGCTAGGTAGAAAGCGCTCTGTGGGTTCCGAATCGTCTATAAGGCTGACCGAGTAAACAACTCAATAGGAGACTGGTTTTGATCCGTCAGAATCTCATCTGCACCCAAGGGCGGTCCAAAGCCAAGACAAGGCGAAGCTTCGATTCCTTTAAGAGGCGGAGCCTCGCCGCAGCCTCCGCGGGAGTGATTGGCTGCAGCGGCTGCTGGCCGCGGGGGGCGGGCCTCGGTTGCCAGGGAACGGCCCAGGGACTGCGGCGGCTGCGCGGAGGAGCGAGGTGCTTGCTGGGTCCGGGGCTGGCGACGGCGCGGGGGTCTTCGGGGAGCGACGCGCAGGCCGTGCAGTTCCCAGCGGGCCGGCGCAGCCGCCATTGCCGCCGCGCTCGGTGAGCGCCGCCCCGCTCGCCGGGCAGGGCCTCCGCGGGCCGCCGGCGCCATGGGCCAGTGCGGCATCACCTCCTCGAAGACCGTGCTGGTCTTTCTCAACCTCATCTTCTGGGTGAGCGGGGAAGGGCGCGGGCTGGGCCGGGCGGCCCGGCGGCGTGCGGGGCGGCCGACGGCCGGGTGAGGGGCCTCCGCTTCCCGCGGCCTCCACCCCGCGGCCTCCGCACCGGGCCGGACGCCGGGGCCTGCTGGCCGGGCGCCAGGGCTCCGCGTCGAGAGCCGGGGCAGAGTCCCACCCCCGCGCTGGAGCAGCCTGCGGGACCGAGCGCCTCCTGGCAGATTGTTTCAGGACACCGGGCCCGAAATGCGATACTCCCCGGAGGGTCGGGTTCCGCTTTCTTTGTCGGGGCCGCTGGCAGTCCCGGGGCGTGCGAGTCAAGGTCCCGATACGCGGGGACGCCACCGAGTCCGGGGAGGGGACTTTGGAGAACTGGTTGGCTTGGAGGGTCACCGGCCCAGAATACTGAAGGGCTTCAACTTAAGAAGCCAAGTGATCCTTTGAGCAAGAAAACCAGGATATTTGCTTGGCTTATGGGGGTGGGTAGCCTGAGGTTTTGAACCTTGGTTACATGATTCAGATGTGACCGGATTTTGAAAGCAATGAGTTCACTTTCATAAAAGGTGGCTTATGAATATTTTTGGACCCGCCCTCTGAGAAGGGAGTATTTATAACCATCCCGTCTTAGTTCAGGCCCTTATCTCACTAGGGACTTTTATAATAACCAATGTTGTTCCTATCAACCTTTCCACCCAATAGTCCATCTGGACCTTGCACTGGATAAATATTTTACACATGTCCTCCATCACATCGTTTTATTTAAAAACAAAACGAAACAGCTTCAGCAGTAGAATAGGGTTCAGCCTACTTCATCTGGTCTTGCAATCCAAGCCCTCGGTCTGGTCCCAAATCTCATTTCCTCCCTCACAGTTTTGTCATAAACACTTGCTTCTGTCTACAGTCCCTAGAACATCCTTTGATGCCATACTGCTGGGGATCAGACCCAGGACCTCTGGCATGCTAGGCAAGTGGTCTCTCTACCGTTGAACCACAGCCCAGCCCCCTCACCATACTTTTCTGTATCCTTTTCCTCATCCTCACTGGGCCCCATTCAGCTCTTCCCTCCCACAAATACACCTGTTCTGTAAGAATCCTCTTTACTCCTCTTTCCCCCTAACAAAGAGTGAACACTTTCATATCTTAACTGCTGTCGTGTAAAAAATAGTTATGGAAAGAGTCTTGACTGGGAGATAGCACTTGTTCAAAGTCACCCACGTGGGACTGGGATTTCCGTGGTTTCTTCTTTTCCAGTTAGAGTAGGGCTTCTCATTTAATTTGAGCTACAGGCCTTTTGAAAAGGAGAAATAATTTTCAGGGATCCCCAAACGAGAAACATTTTGTTAGATAATAAGATACTTAAGAGGCAGAAACTTGACTTTGTACCCTTTACAGTTCCTTGTGATTTTATGGGCATAACTATTTGGTATTGAAGACTATGTATTAGGTAAGTTCTAAGCTCTTAAAGCCAGAGACTAGAAGTGTTGTTAATGTGACAAAATATTGGAGATACAGGAACCGTTTTCTTTAATCAAATTTTTATTTACTTTAAGTTAATTCCAAGCGATTGCTCATTAATCTTAAGAAACTGTGTGAGTATATGTGCCATTATTTACTCTAGTAAAGAAGTTTATGTTGTTTAACTTCATAGAGGGTTATTGCTAAGACTGAAGTTGCACCGTTTAGTAAAATACCCTTTGGGCTAGTAGCATAGTAAAACTTTTGTGAGCTATGATAAGGAAGTTGAGCAGACATACAGGAAAAAAATGTGGCACAGTGCATCGTAACTAATGAGAGAACCCTAGTAGGTGTGTCTCCTGACAAATTATTAGTTTACAAACCGTTGAAGTTTATTGTGGTGGAAATAACATTTGAGTGTTTACTACATGCCAGGCATTGTGCTAAGAACTTTACTTTGAGTATAACCTGGCAGGGAGTATTATCATGCTTATTTCGAAGATAAGGACATTAAGGCTTACTGTAGCGTCTGATAGTGCCTCAAACTGAGGTGGTCCTATACTCTGTAGTCTGTGTTGTTAGAGCAAGGTGTGATTTTAAAAGATTTGGAAAAAGCTGGGCGTGGTGGCACAGGTTTGTAATCCCAGTACTTGGGAGGCTGAGACAGGAGGATTGCAGGTTCCCTGCCAGCCTCAGGAATTTAGCAAGGCTCTCTGCAACTTAGTGAGACCCTGTTTCAAAATAAAAAATTAAAAAATGGGTTTGGGGATGTAGCTCAGAGGTAGAATGCCCCTGGGTTCAATTCCTAGTAACACATATACACACACACATTTGGAAAAGGGAAGGATCTTGTTAGGCTATGTTAGAAGCACTTTCTCTAAAACGTGATGATTTTAACATTGTTTAGAAACTGTACCAGCATTTAAACTACACTATTTAACTTGTCTGTTTAAAAAGTTCAGTCATGCCGGGCGTGGTGACGCACGCTTGTAATCCCAGTACTTGGGAGGCTGAGACAGGAGGATCCGGGTTTGTGACCAGCCTCAGCTACTTAGGCCCTCCGCAACTTAGTGAGACCCTGTTTCAAAATAAAAAATTAAAAATAGGGCTGGGGGTGTAGCCCGGAGGTAAAATGCCCCTGGGTTCAATCCCTGGTACCACAAAAAAAA
>PVJS01022592.1:0-30379 GCA_004027185.1 Glis glis
TCAAACAGGGATCAGCAATTATGTGGCAAGCCTAGGGGAAGGAGGGATTGACCATTAGCACCTTGAAGATTACACCAGGTTCCTTGGAATGTGTCCGTTTGCGGACAGATCCCACCCAGCCAAATGCCATGTATCCAAACTGGGCTGGTCCAAGATGATAATCTCAGTGTGCCTCTAAGACAGGTCTCGGCCCTCAACAGATGAGAGTCTCACTACTTGCTAAGGCTGTCCTCAAACCTACGATCCTCCTGTCTCACCCTCCCAAGTACTGGGATTACTGGCGTGCACCACCATACCCGGCTTGTGAGACCCAGTTTCAAAATAAAAAATAAAATAGGGCTAGGGGTATAGCTCAAGGTAGAATGTTCCTGGGTTCAATCCCCAGCACCAGAAAAACAAAAAAACTAAATTGATGGCCTTTGAGTAAAGCAGATTACATCTCATAAGGTGAGTGGGCTTCATCCAATCAGTTGACAGCCTTAATAGAACAAATTAAGTCTGACTTCCTCAAGAAAGAGTTCTGCCAACAGACTGCCCTGCACTGGGACTGCAACTCTTCCCTGAATCTCTAGCCTGCCAGCCTACCCCATTGGATTTTGGACTTGCCATAGCTCCACACTTCCATAAACCAGTTCCTTAAAATCAATTAATCTAGCTGGGCGTGGTGGCATACACCTATAATCCCCGCAGGTTCACTGCCAGCCTCAGCAATATAGTGAGACTCTTAGCAATCTAGCAAACCCTCTTTCTTTCTTTCTTTTCTTTCTTTTTCTTTTTCTTTTTCTTTTTCTTTTTCTTTTTTGTGTGTGGTACTGGGGATTGAACCCAGAGACATTCTACCTCCAAGCTACACCCTCAGTCCTATTTTTTACTTTTTATTTGGAAACAGGGTCTCACAGTTGCGGAGGGCCTCATGAGGTTGCTGAGGCTGGCCGCCAACCTGCGATCCTCCTGTCTCAGCTTCCCAAATACTGGGATTATAGGCATGTGCCACCATGCCTGGCTGCAAGACCCTTTTTTGAAAACACAAAATATGATAGGGCTGGGATGTAGCTTGGAGGTAGAATGCCCCAGGTCAATCCCCAGTTTCATATATATATGAAAACTCTTTCTTGATCTACCTTTATCTCCCGCTGTATGAATCTACCACATTTTGTGTATCCATTCATCATTTGGTGACATTTCAGTACTTTCCACTTTTTGGTTATAATGACTAATGCTGCTGTGAACATTTATGTTCAGATTTTTGTGTGAACATGTTTTCAGTTCTATCTGGCATATACCTAGCCATGAACCATGGCCTGGGTTATCTGGAAACTCTGTAACATTTAGGGACTACCAACTGTTTTCCAAAGTGGCTGCACCATTTTACCATCTCATCAGTAGTGTGAGGGCTCTGATTTCTCTATACCCCTGCCAAGACTTGTGTTTATCCATCCTTTTTATTATAGTCTGTTGATGCTAACGTGATTAAAATGGTGTCTATTAGGCCCCCCCACAACAAAATTAGTACGTATTTTATAGGGTGCTACGTTGAGCCTATATAAATATCCTCTTCCTCTTAAAACTTACATCAACTCATTTTAGCATTCTTTGATGATTCTTGTGTGAATCAGTATTCCTGTGATAATTGCCAAATGGTCACTTTCTATTTCCATCATTCTTTCTACATTTATAACTGGCATTCTACTATAAATAGGGCTATTTATTTATTTATTTATTTATTGTGGTACTGAGGATTGAACCTACAGGTGTTTTACCACTGGCCTACGCTCTAGCCCTCTTTTTATTTTTTATTTTGAGACAGTCTCGATGTCTCAAGGCCCAGGCTGACCTTGAACTCGTGACCCTCCTGCCTCAGCCTCCTGAGTCACACTAAAAAATTAAAAATAAATATATATATTTATATACTGTCCCAGTTCTCCCAGTCTTTTTATTCCTCTTCTATGAGAGCTGGAAGGCAGTTGGCTTAGGAAGGAAGCACTACAACTCCCAGAGTGCCCCTGTGCGGTTGTCAGGAGCAACCAAGGAATGCAGACTAACAGCCTGCTAGAGTCTGAGGACTGTCAGGACTCACTGCCAGCCAGCCATGGGCCAGGATTACTACTCTGTGCTCCAGATCACTCGCAATTCAGAGGATTCCCAGATTAAGAAGGCGTAAGTTGGAGTGGGAACCAGGCCGGAGGGGTGTGTGGCAGCCCCACCCTTGTCCCTTCCAAACCTTTCAAACCCAGCTGGCTGCATAGCTTAGGACAGGCACGGTGAACCTTGCTCCTCCTCTTGCTTCTTGCATATCCTGATCCTGGATGGGGCTCAGGTTGGAAATTTGGACACTCTAGTGTCTCAGTTGGTTCCTGAGACATCACCCTTTAGTGCTCTATGCTCTGTCCCCTCTCCAGGGTGCCTTGCTCTTCCTAGCAATGAAATAGGGATAAAGGAGTCATTTGAACTGTGTCCTGAATATTATGAAGGACAAAAGAATTGTGAAGAGTGGAATAGTGGCGTGACCTGGCCAGATGGATGTGTCACAGATTTCATTCTGGCATATATATATATACACACACACACACACACACACACATATATATATATATATGGCAAAAAATATATATATTTATATTGTTTGTTTGTTTGTTCTAAGTTTCTGAGGCTGGCCTTGAACCTGCGATCCTCCTATCTCAGCCCCTTAAGTACTGGTATTATAGGCATGCACCACCTAGCTAAAAAATTTTTTTAAAAATATTTATTGAGCCCTGACCATATGGGTTAGGTGCATTGGTAGCAGCTGGAGATATAACTGTGACTCAGCTAGATATGTGTCCTTCCCTCAGGCAGCTTAATTTGTTGGTGAATACAGATATTGATTAACTGTGATGAATGTTCTAAGAGGGAAAGCACACGGTGCTGTGGAAGCTCATACCAGAAGGAGAGAGACCTATCAGGACGTCGTCATGATCATTAAGGCAGAAGATGAGGCTTGAAGAAAGATTAAACTTCTTCAGTGAGAAGGGAGGGAATGAACTTGGCAATCGATTGGATCATTAGAAAGAAAAGAAAAAGAAGAGTCTAGGATAACTCAGTTAAGGTGGGATAGTATAATAGCTACATGCGTTGAATGTGCAGAAGCTATTGTGAGAACCTTTCCTCATTACTTCATTTAATCCTCACAATAACCATGAGAGATAAATGCCATTGTTGCCCCAAGGCCATGCACAGAGTGAATGGCAGAGCCAGTAGTCAGACACCATCCCCCCTAGAGTGGCCGTCTGTGCATTTATCGCTGGGCCAGGTCTCGTGGGGCATCTAAGTGGGGTAAGTGGAGTCTACAGCGTGGCTGGAGAAGGAAGACACAAACTCATGAAACAATTTGAGAACAATTCAGGGCCGTGTATGATGTCACCCACTGCTCAAGGCATCTCACAGGCCAGTGGGACCTATCACCTATCCCCAGGAGGGACAGCTGTTGGAGTGCAGAAAGCACAGCCAAGTCATCAGAAGACTGAGGTCTGAATCCAGGCTCTCCTCCCTGCAAGCTTTGTGACATGGGCAAATCGCACAACTCCTCTGAGTCTCAATATCTCATCTCTAAAAAGAAAGGAGAGGGATTGTTGTGGCGTTTAAATCAGGTTAGATGGGGTGGAGGGTGGAGCTCAGTGGGGAAGGCTTGCCTATCATGCGAAAGGCCGAGTTCCATCCCCATGACCACAAAATAAGTAAATAAATAAACAAATAAATAACGTTAGATGAAGCTGGGCATAGTAGCGCACGCCTGTAATCCCAGCGCACTTGGGAGTCTGAGACAGGAGGATCACACATTCAAGGCTAGCCTCAGCAATTTAGTGAGGCCCTCAGAATTTAGCAAGACCCTGTTCAAAATGAAAAATTTAGAGCTGGGCGTGGTGGCACATGCCTGTAATCCCAGCACTTGGAAGACTGAGACCAGAGGATCGCAGGTTTGAGGATAGCCTCAGCAGTTTAGTGAGGCTCTCATCAACTTAGGGGAACCCTGTTTCCAAATTTTAAAAAAAAGGCTGCTCCTGGGTTCAATTCCCAGTACCACAAAAATTATAAATAAATAAATAAATAAATAAATAATTTTTAAAGGGTTGGGAGACGGGCATGGTGGCGCACGCTTGTAATCCCAGTACTTGGGAGGCTGAGACAGGAGGATCACAAGTTCGCGGCCAGCCTCATCTACTTAGTGAGGCTTTCCGCTACTTTGTAAGACCCTGTTTCAAAATAAAGAATAAAAAATAGGGCTGGGGGTGTAGCTTGGAGGTAGAATGCCCCTGGGTTCAATCCCCAGTACCACAAAAAAAAATAAATAAATAAAAAAATAAAGGGTTGGAGTTGTAGCTAGGAGGTAGAATGCCCCTGGGCTCAATCCCCAGTAACACACACACACACACACACACACACACACACGAAGAAGGAGGAAGAAGAGGGGGAGGAGAACAGAGAAGAAGAAGAAGAAAACCCTGATATGACTTGGGGACTGATGGGATGGGATAGAGTGGAAGACGGAGAAGTCAGAGTTAAAGATAATGCTCAAGTTTCAGGCTGCAGTGCTTGGAGGGAATCGGGCATTGAAAATGTGCTCCTGGAGCCGGGTATGGGGGCACACGCTTGTAATCCCAGTACTTGGGAGGCTGAGACAGGAGAATCGCAGGTTCGCAACCAGCCTCAGACACTTAGTGAGGCCCTCCACAATTTAGTGAGACCCTGTTTCAAAATAGAAAATAAAATAGGGCCAGGGGTGTAGCTTGGAGATAGAATTCCCCTGGGTTTAACCCCCAGCACCAAAAAAGAAAGGAAGGAAGGAAGGAAGGAAGGAAGGAAGGAAGGAAGGAAGGAAGGGAAAGAAAATGTGCTCCTGTTTGGGCTCCTTGAAACTGTGGTTTTGGTGGGCCTTGGAGAGGAGCTGGCGAGCAGCTGGCTGTAGAAGTCTGGGCTCAGGGAAGGGTCTGGTTTGAGATAGTCTTCAGTCCTGTAAGAGTTGAGCTCACCCAGAGAGAGTGTGGAGAGGGAAGAAAAGCAACAGAACCCCGAGGACACCCACCTAGGAGGTATGGCAGGGGAAGAGGAGCTGCGCTCTGCCCCAGCAGGGACTGTATGGGATCAAATTGGGACCGAATGACTTGGGAGTCTGCAGACACCCTTCGCACCCTGCCTGGCCTGCTCTGTGCTCTGGGAGGCCAGCAGGTCGCAAGGGCATCCATAGGCCCCTTCACCCCGGCTTCCTGCTAAAGGGGAGCGAGACAGGGATCCGGAGGGAGGAGAGTGGGGTCACAGTCTACATTCCTACACTCCCTTCCTATGAGGTCTCTCCCTGTCGCCCGGCTGTCCTGGTCCCTTTATTAAGCTCTCTACAGCCCAGGGAGGTGACGAAGGTCTGTAATCCCAGTGACTGGGGAGGCTGAGACAAGAGAATCATAAGTTCAAGGCCAGCTTGGCAACTTAGCAAGACCCTGTCTCAAAATAAAAAATAAAAAGGGTTAGGCATGGTGGTGCATGCCTATAATCTTAGTACTTGGGAGGCTGAGACAGGAGGATCACCAGCCTGAGCAATTTAGTGAGACCCTCAGCAACTTAGTGACACCCTGTCTCAAAATAATAAAATAAAATAGGGCTGGGGGTCTAGCTCAGAGGTAGAACATCCCTGGGTTCAGTCCTCATTACCAAATTAATTAATTTAATTTAATGGGGTTAGAGTGTAGCTCAGAGGTAAAATGCCCTGGGTTGAATCTCCAGTACCAAAAAAATAAAATAAAAATAAATAAATAGGGCTGGGGGTGTATGTAGCTCAGTGGTAGAGCACTCCTGGGTTCCATCCCCAGTACTGGAAAGAAAGAAAGAAAGAAAGAAAGAAAGAAAGAAAGAAAGAAAGAAGGAAGGAAGGAAGGAAGGAAGGAAGGAAGGAAGGAAGGAAGGAAGGAAGGAGAAAGAAAGAAGATAAGGAAAGGAAAAAGAAAGAAAAAAAGAAAAAAACACTGTCCACAAATCATCTGGTCTGTGCCCTCTCTTCCCTCCGGGGACACTGACGCTGCATATCCTCAGATGCTGCAGGTGTCCTGTGACTGGGAGGTGGGACTGGCAGATACAGAAGCCAGAGAAAATAAGCTCACAGGTGGGAGGCAGGGCAAGGACCTCACAGGTGCTGACGCCTCTCTGCACAGGCCCCTGGCACACCTGATTTTACCTCCTCCTCCCAAGAGGCCTGGGGTCAGTTTTGGTTCTCTGAGAAGCTGACACTGGGATGGGTTTAAATGTGCACAGAATATGTTAGGAACCCCCAAGGAAGCAGGATTACGCAGAGGGAAACCAGACCACAGTGCAGGCCTGGTACTTCTAAGGAGACAGGGAAGGAAGTTTTGGGGACAGACGGGCAGCGTGGCCCAGAGAATCTCAGCTGGGCTGGTGGGAGCCCATAGAAGGAGCGCAGAGCCCATGGGAATGGGCCACCATCCTTGAGCACCAGAGGGGTAGCTCAGGGAACAAACACCTGGGGGCAGCTGCCGGGGCTGCCAGTCAGCCTCTCCCTACACCAGGTTCAAGGAGACCTGAGCTGTGCAGCCGGTGGCCGCCACAGCCTGTGAGGTCCTCCATGATGGAGAGCTAGGCAGTGTCAGCAACTCTGAGTCATGGCCTGCCCCTCAGGAAGGGGTCAGTCCATATGACTTACATTAGGATTCCTCCCCCAGGTACAGGAAACTCGCTCTGAAGACCCACCCACTGAAGTCAAACGATCCGGATTCTGCAGATACTTTCCGGCAAATCGCGGAGGCCTATGACGTGCTGAGCGACCGTGAGTGACTGTGGGGCTGAGCACTGGAGTCACTCCAGGAGGTTCTGTGGCCCACGCCTCCATTATTACCCCTTAGTCTCTAGGCGGTTAGGCTTTCTTTTTTTTTTTTTTTTTTTTTTTTGCGGTACCGGGGATTGAACGCAGGGGCGTTCTACCTCCGCGCTACGCCCCCGGCCCTATTTTTTATACTTTATTTTGAAACCGGATCTCACGAAGTTGCGGAGGGCCTCACTAAGTAGAGAGAGAGAGAGAGAGAGAGAGAGAGAGAGGGAGAGAGAGAGAAAGAGAAAGCTGAGGCTGGCCGCGAACCCGGATCCTCCGGTCTCCGCCTCCCAAAGTACTGGGATTACAAGCGTGCACCACCATGCCCGGCCCGTTAGGCTTTCTGAGAAAGTCTAGGGGAGAAAGTGTCCATCATCCCTGCCCAGAATCTAAACAAACAGAGAGATTGCAGAATAAAGAACCACCTCAACCAGGCGTGGTGGCGCACGCTTGTAATCCCAGTACTTGGGAGGCTGAGACAGGAGGACTGCAGGTTCGAGGCTAGCCTCAGCAACTTAGCGAGACCCTGTTTTAAAATAAAAAGGGCTGGGGGTATAACGCAGAGGTAGAATGCCCCGGGTTCTATCCATAGTAACAAAACAAAACAAAACAAAACAAAAAAGAATCGCCTTTCCCAAGAGACTCGCTAAGGTGGAAGGACACGTGGCGTGCAGAGTCCAGGGTCACATAGTCAGGGCAGTGCAGGAGTGGGGGCGCAGCCCTACACCCCCAGGCTGGGGGAATGCAGCCTGCCCCAGGAGCTGAGTGAGGCGCCGGCTGGGCTGCCGGGAGGAGGAAGGCCCGTGCTGAGCAGATACCCACTTACCCTGTGCAGCCTGGCAAGGAGCAAGGTCTCCTTTCCCCCAAGAACAGCAGGAGGCTAAAGAGGCAGAGAGGCCAGGAGTCATTAAGAATTCCCTCTCCGCCGGGCGTGGTGGCACACACCTGTAATCCCAGTACTTGGGAGGCTGAGACAGGAGGATCGCAGGTTTGAAGCCAGCCTCAGCAACTTAGTGAGACCCTATTTCAGAATAATAAATAAAATAGGGCTGAGGGTATAGCTTGGAGGTAGAAGGCCCCTGGGTTCCACCCCCAGTACCACAAAAACAAACAAAAAAAGAAATCACTCTCCTATGGAAACCAGAAGTGCGGGGCAAGTGTGACTCACCACCCCATGGCTTCCCCGAGGGCTTGTCCTGGAGACTGCGCGTGCGTGGTCCTTGCAGAGCAGCCAGCAGATCACTGAGGGGGCTCCAGCCCTCAGTTGTCAGGACTTCAGAATCCTCAGACTCTAGGATTTCAAAGCTCCAAGATTTGGAGGCGTTGGAGTTCTTAGATTCTAAAATTTCAACATCCTAGGATTCTAAGTATCTCCAGAGAAGACAGCAGCGGTGAGGACTGAGGTGAGCCTCCTCCTGCAAGCCCCTCCCCCCACAAGTCTATTTTTCTCATCTCTCTTCTGGGCTATGGGGGTCACAGCATCCTTAAGCCAACTGAGAACGAAACTGAACCTCTGACTTCCAGGATCTCACTCCAGAGACTGCCAGGCAGCAGGCAGTTTGGAAATAAGGCTGTTTTTGTCCCATGCCCCTCCCCCACTGCCCCAACCCCTACCTGGATCTTAGTTCCCATGGCTGGACCCCTCCTCAAGGTCACACCTGTCCACAGCTGTGAAGAGAGGCATCTATGATAAGTTCGGAGAAGAGGGCCTGAAAGGAGGGATTCCTCTGGAGTTCGGATCCCAGACGCCATGGACAACTGGCTACGTCTTCCATGGCAACCCTGAGAAGGTGTTCCATGAGTTCTTCGGGGGAGATAACCCCTTCAGTGGTAAGAGCGCCCACCCAGCCCCTGGCCTTAACTGGGAAAGGACAGCGCTGGAAAAGACCATGCTGTTCTCTGAGGTGTTTTGTTTTGTTTTTGTGGTACCAGGGATTGAACCTAGGGCATTCTACCTCTGAACTATACCCCCAGCCCTTTTTTAATTTTTTGTTTTGAAACAGGGTCTCACTAGGTGGCTGAGAGTCTCACTTCATAGCTGAAGTTGTCCTCAAACCTACAATCCTTCATGCCTCGGCCTCCCAAGTACTGGGATTACAGGTGTGCACCATCACCCCTGCTTTTTTTTTTTAACATAAGAAATCTATACAGTATATAGAAACAAAACAAAACAAACCAGAATTTATTGAAAAATAAATTCCTTCCCTAGAAGCAGCCCCTCATTATTAACAGTCTGCATTTCCTTTAAGGAATTTTGTATGCCTTGATAAGCATATTTATTTATTTATTTATTTAGTGGTGCGGGGGATTGAACCCAGGGGCATTCTACTTCCAGGCTACACCCCAGCCCTATTTTATTTTTTGTGAAACAGGGTCAACAAGTTGCTGAGAGTCTCACTAAGTTGCTGAGGCTGGGTTCAAACCTGCAATCCTCCCATCTCCACCTCCCAAGTAGGGGGATTACAGTCATACACCATCACACCAGCATATACTAATTTTTATATAAGCCCTTTATTTTCTTAAGGAAATGGGGCTACATTGTATACCCTTGTTTGTTTTGTTTTGTTTTGGTACTGAGGATTGAACCCAGAGGCATTCTGCTTCCCCAGCCCCTTTTATGTTTTATTTTGAAACAGCATCTAAGTTGCTGAGGCTGGCCTCAAATCTTCAATCCTCCCCTTACCCTTTCAGCTTCTCCCCAGGCTATACTTAGCCTTTCTGCATATCGAGAGTTCTCTCTTCCTTTTCTTATTGTTAACAAGTGGGTCACAGCCTCCACCTTAATGACCACATCCACTGCGAATGTCTGCCAGAGGGAAGCTGAGCTTATAAACTCCATGAGACTCGAAAAAAGCAAAGGGCTTGGAGGCAGAGGGCCCGGTTCAAATCCATGCACTACCATGTGCGATCCTGGGCAAACTGCCTCACCTCGCTGAAGCCTGGGCTTCTGAACCATTACGTGGTCATAATAATCATGCCTCGGGAGTCATTACCAAACGAGAGAGACTTATGAAAATGGGCTCTGTGGTCAGAAAATGGCATACGTTGGACCTGCCTCTCCTAAGGGCAATTCAAGCCAGGCGTGGTGGTGCATGCCTGTAATCCCAGTTCTTGGGAGGCAGAGACAGGAGGATCGCAGGTTTGAGGACAGCCTCAACAACTTAGTGAGGCTCTCAGCAACCTAGCAAGACCCTGTTTCAAAACAAAAAAATAAAGAAAATAAAAAAGGACGGGGTGTAGCTCGGAGGTAGAACACCCCTGGGTTCAATCCTCAGTACCACACACACAAAGGCAGTTGACAGGAGACAAGAGAGTAGTGCCCAGGATCTACACTGCCACAGTGCTCCACTCCCGGGGCTCCTGTGTCCCTTCTCCCTGCAGGGTTGGGGGGCTGGGCTTCCTGTGGCCTGACTCCTGGGTATCTACAACCTGGCACAACACAGGTGCTACTGGGTGAACAACTGAATTCAGTAATGCAAGGAGGGGGGCAGGTAGTTCATGGGTCTCTTGATTAACCATCACATCTTACAGGGTCACAGTGTGAAGCTACCTCACCCTCCCTGCCTAAGGCCACCTCACCACTCCAGCCTGTGCAGTTCATCCCATGGCATTAACCATGAGAGACAGAGTGCATAATAGGACCCCTGACTCTACACCTTGCAATACAGCAGAGTGGTTAAGACAGATCTATAGTCAGGTGTCCTGTGGCGCAGGTCCCAAATTGAGTGCTTACTAGCTGTGGGACTGTGAGCATTTCCTTTGGCCTCTCTGGCCCAGGGAAATAAAAATGAAAGGTTGGGGGTATAATTCAGTGATAGAATGCTTGCCTAGCATGTGCAAGGCCCTGGGTTTGATCTCCAGCACTGCAAAAATAAATAATAAATAAAATAAGAGTAAACAGTGCTGAACACAGTGCTGGATGCATGATAAGCTCTCAGCAAAGTTTAGCTGTTCCTCATCATCTTAATGGTGGACGCAGGTGAGGTGTCACTCCATGCTACAGATGGAGAAACTGGAAACCAGAGGATTGCACAGCCCCTCGGGCAGGGCCGGGGTGGGCTCTCTGCACTCGATGGAAGGGCAAGGGCGGCAGGAAGGGATATGGATGTGGACGGGGCAGAGGCAGGTGAGGTTGCGGAAAGAGGAGGGTGGGATATGCTGATGACCTCTCAAATTTGCCAGGGACCAGCCCTTCCCTTCCTTCATACCAGCTGCTAACTTCATAGACACTTGAGTCTGGGGTCTCTAGCGATCTTGGGCTAGGCTGGACAGTGAAGGGGAGTCTGGGGAAGGGTAGGGAGGACTGCTCTGACCTTCCCCCCACCCCAAGCAACAGTGCGGGTATTTTCTGGCGCTACCAAGATCTGCCACTAGAGGGCGCGCCTCACCTCGCTGCGACACCCTGAGTTGAAGGAGCTCCCCAAGCGTGGAAGAGTCGGGTGGGGCCGTGTCCAAAGTGGGGGCAAAGCAGTGGGAACTGGCAAGGAATGATAATCACGGATCTGCAGTTGAGGGCAGCTTCTTGGCCTGGCCAAACAGTCTGAGAGGTGGGAATGGGGTACTGGATATTATACTTGGGTTACTGAAGAGATTGGAGGATATAATATAGAGATGGGGACTCTGGTGCATGAGTGTATGTGTATCTATCTGAGTCTCTGGGCACAACTTATCTTACTCTTCTATCTCCCATAGAATTTTTCGATACAGAAGGAGGTGATGTGGATTTAAATTTTGGGGGGCTCCGGGGCCGAGGGGTCAAGAAGCAGGATCCCTCAATTGAGCGGGACCTCTACTTGTCCCTGGAGGACTTATTCTTTGGATGCACCAAAAAAATTAAGATCTCCCGAAGGGTGAGTATTTGGCTTGCTCCTCCTGGGAGCCACCATCTGCCCCCTTCTCCACCCTGCCCCCTTCTCTATTGTCCTAACAGGAGAACTCAGGAATAACCTCTCGTAGAATCATAGAATCTTAGGTTGAGGGATCTAGGATCTTAGATTCGAGAATCCGAAAATTGGGACAGTTGAGGAGAATAGCCTGTTTGTTTGTTTGTTTGTTTGTTTGTTTTGTTTTTACCCCCTAGTGCAGAAGTCCCTTCTGCAGCCCCAATCCTTTCTTCTCTCTCAGTTCAGCCCCATCCCTGGGGAAGTGGGAGGGGTTTCCTGTGACCACGCTCCAGCCCCCAGGATGTCACCAGGGTGTATGTCTCATGAGTAAGAGGGAGCAGTGTGGGCTTTGGGAGACAGTCCCCAAGGTGACTGGTTGAGGAAGACCCACGTGTATCCCAGAGTTCAGTCCTCGGTTTGACCCTGTCCTGTGGCCCAGCCCTCTGCCAGGCCCCCTCACCTTTGCCCAGCAGAGATGTGGTTATGACCATGCTTCCCACAGATGACTCCCATGTGTGGGATTGGGAGATGGATGGACGATATAACGAGGAATGCATTGGGCGAGGGTCAGATGTATTGACTTCCATGTTCTTTCTCCGTTTGGGATTAAGAGAACTGCAGAGTCTGAGGGGCAGGGCCTGGGATTTGGAGAGAGGACCTGAGTACATTCTCACTGAGCATCTCTCAGTGGTCAGGGCTGGAGGTGGGTGTAATCAATTCATGGTGACTGCTGGGTGTCTCAGGCCCCAGATGCAGCACTACGACTCACGCTGCCATCCTAGAGTCATAAGTTCTTAGTCCCAATGGCAACACAACGGGAGTGTGAATGGCTCAGGGCAAGTCCTCCCCATTGCTAGAGGGTTGAGCTTGAGTACAAATCCCATGGGGCATCTTTCATGTGTACAAATAGGGCTCATAAAAATCTGCGAAGCCAGGCATGATGACGCTCACCTATAATCCCAGTACTGGAAGGCTGAGACAGGAGGATCCCAGGTTCAAGGCCAGCCTCAGAAACTTAGCCTGACTTTAGCGACCTAGTGAGACCCAGTTTCAAATAAAAAATAAAATAGGGCTGGGCATGTAGCTCAGAGGTAGAGGGCCCTGGGTTCAATCCCCAGGACACACACAAAAAATCGAGCCAACCACCCTCCCACACCTCCCCGCAGGTGCTGAACGAGGATGGGTACTCCTCTACCATCAAGGACAAGATCCTGACAATTGACGTGAAGCCTGGTTGGAGGCAGGGCACACGCATCACCTTTGAGAAGGAAGGGGACCAGGTGAGGAGAGACCCTCACCAGGGCCAGTCACCAGGCTCAAGTAGGGGGAAGACTGAGGGGAAAGAGACAATGACTGTCCTGTCCCTGCGAACCCTGCTCTGGTGAGACCAGTCTACAGGATTGGTGTGATGATCCCTAATGTCCCTTCCCTGGGACACTGCCTCACAATGCCTCTGTGACTGAGCAGCTTAGGAATTACCCCCATTTTACAGAATGGGAAACTGAGGCCCAGAGAGGGAAGGGACTTGCCCAGGGCAAGAGCACAAGAGCGGAAAGGAGAGCCCAGTCTTCCTCCAGTGCTCATCCTGATCTTCTTCAGTGCTCCTCTGAATAAAGCCCAACTCTAGGAGCTACTCAGAGCCACTTAAAAATAATATGAAATCAAATACTTTTTAAAATATAGAATATGAAGCAGGGCATGGTAATGTGTGCCTGTAATCCCAGTACTTGGGAGGCTGAGACAAGAGGATTGCAGGTTCGAGGACAGCCTCAGCAACATAGCGAAACTCTCAGCAACCTAGCGAGACCCTGTTTCAAAAACAAAAAATAAAATCGGGCTGGGTGTAGCTTGGACATAGAATTCCCCTGGGTTTAATCCCAGAACCACAAAATAAAAAAGTTAAATATGAAATTATTGTCCTAGGCATGCTAGTGCTGAGAAGAGGCAGAGTAATAGAGTAAAGAAGTATTCAGAGCCACAAGAGATGAATTCCTCTGCCCACATTTCTTGCTCCCTTTCTCACCTATAAAGCATCTACTCCCCCAAAAAATGCCCTTCAAATTGGGCATGGTGGCACACACCTGTAGTCCCAGCTACTTGGGAGGCTGAGGCAGGAGGATAGCTTGAGCCCAGGAATTGGAGGCCAGCCTGACCACATGATGAGGCCTTGTTTCAAGAAACAAACAAAAACACCCTTCAAGATCCACTTCCATGCTATAATCCCAGTACTTGGGAGGCTGAGGCAGGAGGATCGCAGGTTTGAGACCAGCCTCAGCAACTTAGTGAGACCCTGTTTCAAAATAAAAAAAATAAAAGGGCTGAGGGTGTAGCCCTAAGGTGGAACGCCCCTGGGTTCAATCCCCAGCACAAAAAAAAAAAAAAAAGATCCACTTCTAACATTGTCTTTCTGGGCAGCCTCCCGTGAGGGCCACATGTGTGAGAGTGCCTTCGGGCCTCCCTTCACCTGCCCTTGAGCTTGCTGAGGAGTCATGGCGTGTCTGTTTCCCTCATTCAACTGGCAGTTCCTTGGGGAAGGGCTGGTCTCATTCCTGGGTCCCCAGTGCCCAGCAGAGACCTCAGCAGTTTGGGTGACTTAATGAAGCGTGGATGAGGGTGTTGCTCCCGAGTTACTAGCAGGACAGAGACTTGCACCCAGCTCAGTGTTCCACTGCCACCCAGGGGGCCCCTCTCCCTCCCGATGAGCGCATCTCTTCTGGGCATGCTCCGTGGAGAGGTAGTTCTGGGAGGACTCATCTGGGAAAGCTTCTCGGGCCACTCTGAAATGGCCCTTCCAGAAAACCTGGCCTAATCTCCCCACTGTACAGATGAAGACACGGAGGCAAGTAGAGGCAGGCACCTGGCCACGTCACACAGGCAGTGAGTCCCTGTCCCCCCCTGACCTCCCCTGCCCAGGGCCCCAACATCATCCCAGCAGACATCATCTTCATCGTAAAGGAGAAGCTGCACCCTCGCTTCCGCAGGGAGAACGACGACCTCTTCTTTGTGTACCCCATCCCTTTGGGCAAGGTGAGTGGGCGAGGTGCGGGAGCGGGGTGTGAGGGGCCCAGACTGAGCCCCACCAGCCCCCGCCGCCCGCCACTAGGATCCACCCTGCCTCTCTCCTGTCCCCACCGTGGCTCTGTGCAGTGGGTGGGCCTGCTTCCCGCCTCATCTTCCCCATGCTCTGCCCCTGCCCTGCCACCCTCCTGGCTGTCTCAACACCCCCTCCAAGGGTCTCTGAGGACACATTCCCTGTACTCCAGCACAGTGCCACTGAGCGCCCTGCCCTGTTTTCACACCTCTGCTCCTAGTTTCTTCTGAGCCCTCTGCGGGCAGTGCTGTCTGTCCACCTCACCCTGCAGGCCCTCGCCGACTGCTGCCGCCACTGTGGAGCTATCATCCCCACTCCAGAACAGCTGAGGGCCCCCTTGGCTCCCACAGACCCGTTATTTCTCTCTCTCTCTCTCTCTCTCTCTCTCTCTCTCTCTCTCTCGTAACCTTATTATCAACATCAGTGTGACTTCCCGGACTGTGAGCTCGATCGCCCGGGGCATCGCCTAGTTGTCCTTGAATAGCCTTTAGTCTCCCTGGTGCTCAGGGCTGGCACCAAAAGTCTCATCAGGCACCATCTAAATGGGAAGGCCATGGTGACCCTCCTGCTCCCCCACCTTTCGGCTCTAACCTCCCCAGGCCCTCACCTGCTGCACCGTGGAGGTGAAGACCCTAGATGACCGTCTGCTCAACATCCCCATCAATGACATTATCCAGTGAGTCCCTCTGCCGTGGGCCCCGGGAGCCAAGAGAAGGGCTGGCCTGGGGTTTAGAGGGTAGAGTCAGAAAGGTCTGGCCAGAACAGTTGTGCAGGCTGCGCCCAGAACAAGGATGCCCTGCTGAGAAGGTGGAGAAGACTGAAATGGGCTCACACTCTGGCCAGGCTGTGGGCTGCCACAAGGAATGCCTTTTCTAATTTGCATGAAGCCACGATAGAGGCCGAGGCCACCAGTGTTGGCCAATCCCTGCTGTCTCCATCCCCCCGAACTTCTCATTAGAGTTCTGAGTTGCATCCCCTAAGTCCTGTTCCAAGAAAGGCCCTCTGCGTGGGCAGGTCGGCTCAGCAGCCCAGATCCCCAGGGTCGGCTTACCTCTTTCCGCGCTCTGTTTCCCATACCCAAAGCAGAGAGTCCTGGGACCCTCCAGCAGGGACTAGTGTGAACAGGTCTTCCCGGGAGCAGCTGTTTGGAAGAAGCCCGCCTCCTCTACTGTCCTGCCTAGTGGGTTCTGGCTCCTGGGCGCCCCCTGGTGGAAGCTGCAGTAACCCCCATTCCTACAGTGTTGTGAGCCAGGAGCTGAGGACCTGTTAGCTGCTCACGGTGTCCTCAGCTCCCTTTCTTCATCCTCCCCTGTCTCAGTCCCAAGTACTTCAAGAAGGTGCCGGATGAGGGAATGCCGTTGCCCGAGGACCCCACCAAGAAGGGGGACCTCTTCATCTACTTCGACATACAGTTCCCCACCCGCCTCACGCCTCACAAGAAGCAGATGCTGCGCCAGGCATTGCTGACCTAACTCTGGGGGCCGGGGGGGGGGGCTCGCTACCCCAGCCCCTGTGCAAAGGTGACAGAAGGTGGGATAGCATGGGACCTCAAGCTGACATAATAAAGATATATCCCCTATCCTACAGCTCTGCCCTGGAGAGTGTGGGGGAGGAGCTTCCTGCTAGTCCTTGTGGGTCCTGAGAAGCTGGACATCTGGCTCCCTATCCTGGCTTCGTGGGCATGGGCAGGTCCTGGAGGGGTCAGAGCCTCTGCACCCCCAGCCCAGAAGCAGAGGGCAGGTTGTACGGCCTCTCTTTTCTGGAATGTGCTATGTCACATTGTAGAGACAAGGAAAACTAAACCACAAAAAAGAAAATATTTGTCTCAGCTTACTCAGGTGGCAAAGCTGACATCGGAAACTCAGGGCCACTTCACACAGACTCGCCAGCTTAGGTTAGGGAGGCATGCGCAGGACACAAGAGCTGGGAAGGCTTTGGTCTCGATTCTCTGTGAAATGGGTCCTGGGCAAGGTGGTCTGGGAGGCAGGATAGCGGCCGCCCTGACCGGTGACTGCCTGTGTCATGTCAGTAAAGCTGAGCTCATTCCCCTTCACAGGCTCGAAGATTAAGTGAGGGTGTTGGTGTGAAAGTGCTTGGTGAACTCATGCTTGGACTTGCTGTCATTGTGGCCTGGAAGTCCAGCCTCCAGGTCCAGCTGGGCCTGTTTGGCCCACACCTGCCCCAAGGTAGCAATAGCGCATCCTGCTCCTCTTCTGCGCTGAGGGACAGTCCCCTCTGGAGTGTGGGCTAGGACAAGTCCAGGCTTGTGTATAGTAGATAGATGGTCTCTTCTGGAGTGACCTCAGAGGTGCCAGAACAGGACCCCTGTTATCCACATTGTTGGGAATGCCCCCTTCAAGGAACCATGTTAGCTTAAGTTTCATTTTTCTTTTCTTGTGGAACTGGGGATTGGACCTGGCATGGGGAGGAACTCTACCTCTGAGCTATGCCCCCAGCCCTATATTTGTGTGCTCATTTCATTTATTCACCCAGCAGCAGCTGTGGTGTGCCAGGTTGTAGACACCCAAAAGCCAGACCACAGGAACCCCCAAACCCAGAGGCTGTCCTTTCCCGACAATGCCCCTGCAGGCTCTTAGCTCCTATGAATGCCTTTTGTATGTGTCTTACTGGGGATTGAACCCAGGGCTACACCCCCAGCCCTTTTTTATTTTTGGTTTTGAAACAGAGTGTTAATAGGTTGTTAAAAGTTGCTGAGGCTGGCTTCGAACCTGCGATGATCCTCTGGTCTCAGTCTCCCAAATACTGGGATTACAAGCGTGTACCACCACACTGCTTTAAGATGCTTTTCTTTGTGTTTGTGTGTGGTACTAGGGACTGAACTCAGGGGCATTCTACCTCCAAGTTACACCCTCAGCCCTATTTTTTTATTTTGAAACAGGGTCTCACTAGGTTGATGAGTCTCACTACTTGCTGAGGCTGTCCTCAAACCTTCAATCCTCCCATCTCAGCCTCCCAAGTACTGGGATTACAAGCGTGTGTCACCACACCCACCTGGGCCTTTAGATCTCTATTACCTCAGTAGACTTCAGTGCTGTCATAACTGGGCTTTGTATATACAGTCTTGTTTCATCAGCATCACTGAGGCCTACTCTGCTTTCCAGTGGTCCCTGCCACCTTCTCAAGCTCATCTCTCCAAGGTCCCCAGCACCATGATGAATTCTGGTGGCCTAGTGTCCACCCCAGTGTCTGGGACACGAGACCAGTGAATAAACCAACCGAGATTGTTCACCCCACCTGGGCCCTTTCCTTGAGTGACAGCAGCCCGCCTCATGGGATCGAGTTACAGGACACAGGCAGTGGCCAGACCCTTGCAGTTATGATTCCTGCAGCCCAGCAGAGAACCCAAGCAGGCCTGTCACCCTCAGCCTGGCTTGCTGCCTCAGGCACTCAGCCTGTCCCTCCTGGGGACTATGAGGCTCGATTCATCAGAAGCTGAGGAATCCTGGGCCCTCCTTCCCTTTCCAGAAACTACTCTAATATCCTGACCTCTTGCTCCAGCACTGCAGGCTGAGCCTTCAGCTCTGTCCAATGGGCTAATGAAGGGAGAGAGGGAGGCTCGTTCTCCAGCCCTGGCTCCACAACTGCCACACATCCAGCATCAGTCCCTGGGGTAGGAGTGTGGCAAGGGGAGGGGAGTGTGAGCCTGGTCCCAGCTTCAGCTGCCTACCATGTGACTACCACATGTCTACCTGCATGGCCTGCCTCAGCCCTCAGACATCAATAAAGGGGGCCTGGATGATTTAATTCTAAGGGCCCACACCTGTTCTGGGACCTCGGCCCCCCTCATCTTTTGAAATAGAAATAGCCCTGCCCACCTGCCTCTGAGGACAGAGGCTGAAACCCCCGTGTAGCCAAAGCCCTGGCTTGTCAAAGCCTTCTTGCAATCCCTAGCCTGGGGAGAGGGTGAGACTCCAAACCCAGGCAAAGCCCAAGCCGGATGTTTGTCCTGCAGCCTGAACCCAACCTATGTGGTCAGGCAGGGTCAGGCCAGCCCGGCTGGGCTCAACACTTCCTCCTGCGGGCGTGGCTGTGGAAGCAGCCCCGCTTTTGTTCTCTCTACATCTAGCTAGGACTTTGGGGAGGTGGGTTTGCCATTTGTAAAATGGAATAAGCAAGCCTGCAGCATCTGGGATTCCCAAGTTCCTGTAAGTCTTCCAAGAAGCGCAGGAGGAGCAGGGAGGACAGGAGCCCTCCCACTCTGCAGGTCGACAGGCCTGGGGCTGGCTAGGGAGGCAGGCACTGGGGGACCAGGTACAGCTCAAATAGCCCAGCAAGGGACAGGGAGGTGAGGACAAAGCCACTGCTGCCTCTCTGGGCTGCTCCTTCACTCGCCCCTCAGCCCCAGGCCTGGGTCTGGGGAGAAAAATGGAGCAGGGGACCTCCATGGGCCCCACAGTGTATGTTGGAGGTGGGCCACATCCCTTTTTGGAGTCAGGTAGCTTCTACCTGGCCCACCAGGTGCCAAAAGGGTCCACTGGACCAAGACCTCTGGGAAGAGCTATGAGAGAGGGAGGAGACACCAAGGTTGAGCTTGCTTTATAGATGACAGACTGGCTGGGCAGGGATGGGGGTCAGGAGTCACGCTGAACTTTTTAGGGGACTGAGGGCTTTGGATCCTGGCTGGTGCCAGGCCTCCTTACTGCCAGATGGGGTTGACCCCACCGCACTGAGACAATGAGGAGATGGAGGGAGGGTGGGAATGTGGAGAGAGGGAAGGGAGGTAGTGGGAAGAGGGGGAAAAAGAAGAGGGGGAAGGGAGAGGAGGGGAAGGGAGGGGAAGCAGGTCAGGCTGGAGGCGAAGCCAGAGCCTGAGGTGGCCAGGTCAACAGCAGGAGAGGCTCAAAAGGGAGCCTCCCGGGGAGTGCGGGCAGCCATGAGGGCCCTTTTCAGCTGCTCATAGGTGACAAACATCACCACGTTCCAGGAACCCAAGCGGAGAAAGGAGGGCATGAACCTGGGGGAGAGAAAACACAGGTTACCCGGGGCACGTCCACCTCTGGCTACTCTCACCGGGCCCTGGCATCCAATCCAAACCGGCTGCCCCGTCCCAAAGGGCCTGGAGGACTCAGTGAACACAGCCACACAGCAGTGTGCCTTTGAGCCGGAATCCCACCACCCACCCACCCTTTTCTTTTCATACACGCTGGGCAAGTGCTCTACCACTGATACTTAGCCCTGAGTCCTTATTTTAACATGTAGAAAATAGGGATGCTAGCAACTCTTGGTTGATCCTCACTTCCACGTGGCTCTTTCCCGCCTGTGATAGGTACAGGCAGCCACTCCTGGAATCGGGTGGGGGACCAGAGGCTCACCCCTTGTAGAAGGCTCGGGGCCCCTCCTTGCGGAGCATGGTGAGGGCACAGTGGCCAGCACTGCTGTACTGGCCCAAGGCAGAGTTCATGTATCTCGTCTTGACCACGTCGACAGGGGAGGCGATGACGGTGGTGCAGAAGCCCGCCCCAAAGGCGGAGGTGAAGTGGCAAGGAAGGTCATCTGCCAAGGAGTGGGGGCAAGGCACTCAGCACCCCTCACCCATCATTTAGAAAGGAAGAGAACTCAGCAGCTCAGTATGGTGGTTTTCTTTTCTTTTTTCTTTTTTTGTGGTACTAGGGATGGAACCCAGGGGCATTCTACCTCCAAGCTACACCCCCAGCCCTATTTTTTATTCTTTATTTTGAAACTGGGTTTCATGAAGTTGCGGAGGGCCTCACTAAGTAGCTGAGGCTGGCCGCAAACCCGGATCCTCCTGTCTCAGCCTCCCAAGTACTGGGATTACAAGCATGCGCCACCACGCCCGGCTGTTGTGGTTTTCAAGAGACAGAGACTCCAGCTAGGACCTGCCATGAGGCCGAGGGGTCCTTTGGCCAATCTAGGCTGGACTCCTCCATGTGCAAAGTGGGAGCTTCATCCCAGATGGCTTTGATATGGCAAGAAATACAAACTCGACTAGCCAAGGGCAAAGAGGATGAAAAGGTGGGACCTGGGGCAACCAGACCCCCGCACCTTCTACCTTAACTCACCTGTCATGAGGTTGGCCTTCAGGAGGGTGTCCTTGATGAGGTCATAGGTCACCAGCTCAGCACAGTTGACAATGGCATTACGAGCAACATTGGGAGAGGTCCCTACAACAGGAAGAGCCCGTGTGAGACCAGGGACCGGGGAAGGAGGAAGCTAGGGAAGGAGAAATGTCTGGTGCCCACCTTTCCAGAGTCCACGGAACCCTTCCTCTCGGGCGATGGTCTTGTAGGCATCGATAGTGCTTTGATACCTCCGACCACCTCCAGCCCGGGCCTGAGCTTGGAACCGGACCTTTACCACATCCGTGGGCTGGGCCACAGCGACAGCCAGGGCACCTGTAGTGCTGCCTGCCAGGAGGCGGCTCCCGATGCCAGCATCTGTGGGTGAACCAGGTGGTCAGTGGCCGGCTGGGTCTCTCCTCGCCAAAACCACCATGTCACGTAGTCTAACTTTCAGGAATAAGGTCCAGGCCACCTCTTACTCTAAGAACTCCTTGCATCTGTTAATGTCTTGCTAGGACGCAGCAAAGAGTAAGGAGAAAATGAGACTTAGTTCTTTCTTTTGTATTCCTGCCCCCTTGTTGCTTTCTTTCATAAAATGTTTTCATTTAACCTACTCAATAGCCCCCAAGAAATCAGAATCATTTCTGTTTAACAAAGGAGAAAACCCCTTGGTGGGTTTCTGATGGACTGGGGCTCTTAAGACTTGGGTTCTTATTCCAGATCTGCCTCTCTTCCTGCCATGTGGTTTTGGGGAAGTCAACCTTCTGTTTCCTCGTGTGTCAACAAGGGTTGACATGGCACGCTAAGGAGAAGTGAAGGAATGCTGGCCTTGGAGGCAGAGTCCCACGTGTGTTTTCTGGTTCTCCATTGTGTGTCTGTGACCAAGTCTCTCCCCCACTTCAAGCCTCAGTCTCTTCTTCCTTAACCTGATGCCACCACCTTCCAAGGTGGTTGAAAGAACTGACATGGGATGATACCCTGCTCAAAGCCTGGCATAGCCCAGGTGCTCAGAACTCAGATTAGGGCTCCTTCCACTTCTCCATTCCTCTGAGCCTCCTAGGGATCTTGGGGCCTAAAGGAGCTATTTGCTATACGCACTAAGATCACCAGCAAGAAAAGACCAAGGCCAAGTGGCCCATTTCCCAGCTCTGCACTCACGCTCAGAGCCCTTGGTGTAGAACTGCTTGACGGAGTCGTAGAGGCCGATGCGGACAGAGGCGAAGCTCATCTGGCGCTGCAGGCCGGCCACCAGCCCGTTGTAGAGGCTGCGGGGGCCCTCGGTGCGCACCATGGTCAGGATGGTGCCCAGCACGCCGCGGTACTGGGCGCTAGCCGCAACGCGCACTGCCCCCTGACTTTCTCCTTGGATCTGCAAGGCCAAGCAGGGTGGCTGCAGGGACAAGCAGGTTGCTTCCCCATCTCCTTTCATCTCTATGTTCCCAAACACCCCCCTGACCCTTGAAGAGTCTATGTCCTTGGTGAGGAGCTGATCAGATACCATCAGGACCCCTAGGCTTCACCCCCTCACCTGCAGCCGGACTTTAGCAGTGTCCAGAGGGAAAGTGATGAGATCGGCGATGCAGGCGGCTGTGCCAGCCCCCAGGAACTTCACAGTGGCGGTCGGGGGCACATCTGTGGCCTTGAACCCAACCATGATTCTGATTTCCTGTTACCTCCCAGGAGATGGAGAAAAATTGGAGAAGGGGGCACCTTCAATGAGCAAGACGAGATAAAGGAACTCTGCCGGAATCTAAGCCAAAAGGAGAAAAGTCCCATCAGCAAGGGTCCCCAGGCCCTCCCTGCTCAGCACCCCCACATTCCCCAATAGCACCAAGTCCCCTAAGCAGGACTCGGGGGCCCCAGGAGGGGATACAGGAGTGAGGTCTGGAGGTATTCAAGTAGGGGCAGGAGAAGCAAGTCCTGCCCAAGGAGTCCATTGACTGTGAAGGCTCCTGCTACTCCCTCCAGGGAGCGTCTGGATCAGGTGATCCTAGTGCAGCCTCCCCGCGGGGCTGGGCTGCAGGTGCAGAGATTGCACCAACCATGTGCAACCACTTCCTGCTCCTGGAGCTCTCTGGAGGGCTGGCAGAGTGGGGAGAGGTTTCTGCCAAATTTTGCCTGGCAGACAAAGACCAATAGGTTTATGTTTTGGGTTTCTAAGCAGGAGAGGTTCCTCTGGGGCTGGAATTTTTTTTTTTTTTTGTGGTACTAAGGATTGAACCAGGGACATTCTACCTCTGAGTTATACCCCCAGCCCCTTTTATGTTTTTGTTTTGAAACAGGGTCTTATTAGGTTGCTTAGAGTCTCGCTACATTGCCAAGGTTGTCCTTGAACCTGCAATCCTCCTCTATCAGCCTCCCCAAGTACTGGGATTACAGGCATGTGCCACCATGCCCAGCTAGGGCTGGAATTATTGAAGAGGAAAAAAGGAAGGGATGAGATGACTAAATCAATCCCTCCCCAGCCCCCACGCAGCTTAGGCTCTCTAGTCATTCTTTCAACAAACTTGCTTTGCTGAACACTGAGACATGGGGGACAATATCCATGGGGGGCAGGGGATATTGTCAGGTACAGGGGGTGGGCAGGGGATTCAAGCTGCTTTGGGGCTTGCAGGACATACTCCTTGAGTATAGAGCAGGGAGTATGTTTTTACTTACCCTACTAAGAAGAGTAAGTAAAATGTAGGCATAGACAAAGCTAACCATATTTTATAGTCCCAGGCAAATAACTAGTTTCAGAGTTCAAAATATACACCTGACTACTAATCTCAGTCTCAGGAATAGTCTGAAGCTAAAGTCAATAATATGAAGTTATAACAATCATTTCCTGTCTTAGCTCTGCTGCAGGAGAGAACAACTAACTCCATTTGGAGAGAGGTAAGGAAGAGGGGCAAGGAGGAAAGACCACTTAGACCAGGTAGCCACGACTTGGGTCTTAAAGGATGCCAGGTAAAATCTCAGATGTCAGGTTCCTTCTGGCCTACAAAAGGGCCTTTCCTCCAACATAGGGGGAGCCACAACTCTACAGGAGAGGAGCGGGTTAGGGCTATGAAAAGTGATAACAGGAAACCAAAAGCACCATTTTGTTCTCAGAGCTGGAACAACACCCTCCTCCACCGCCCAGGAGGAAGTGAGCCCAGCACCCCAGTGGGGGAGGGCGACCTGCTTCTCCTTCCCCTGAGTTCACTTCTCTGATTTCAGAGCAGCTGCTCTGAGCTCAGCCTGATTGGCTGCCCCTGTCGCTGGGGCTCAGGAGCAGAGCTGGCCAGTGGAGGGAGGATGCTGCCATGGGAGTCACTTGTGAGTGAACCCAGGAGTCCCATGGAAACAAACAGCTTACTCAGCTTCCTCCTGGGCTTTACCCCAGGTGGCTGGGGCAAACCTGGGGAATCCTGGGGTAAATCACCACAGCGGCTGCTTTGCAGGCTCTGACAGGGCAGAACCTGACCTGATTCACCATGTTTCCCTGGAGCCTGGCCCACATGGGGCTCAGCAAGGCTGGTGCTCAGAGGGCAGAATGGGTTGTGAAGCTGTTCCTAGTCTCCCCAGCTTTCTTGACATCCCATTCCCCAAAGAGGTGCTCCACCCCACTGTCCGGAAAGCCTGTTAGCTCACTTAGACCTCTGAGCCCCGTGAGGCGGCTGCCCTTATTTCCACGTTACACGGGGAACTTATTAGCACCCTGTCTCCAGGCTCCCAAGCTCATGCTATCTGTTTTGCACTGATGCCCACCTCCTCAGCCCCAGCCACAGACAGGGCCTCTCACAAGGAAAATTCTCATGTCACTTACATAGTTCTGAGACGGTTCAGGTAACTGATGTCCCATATCTCTGGGCATCAGAGATATGATGGCACGAGTCTATCACATGCCTGACCTTGAGCTGGGTTGCAGGGTGTCGTGAAGGCCAGAAAAGACTAGCTGCTACCCAGCTCAAAGACAGGTGAGCAGAAGCTCAACTGCCATTTTGAATGTTGCCTTGGGTTTAACCAATGTCAGGTCCTTGAGAGAGGTGTGTATGGGGGCAAAGGTCACCCATACTAAAGACCCTATACAGAGTAAGTAAATCTTAGACACAAAAAAGTTAATTATATTTTATAGTTCCAGGCAAACAGCCAGTTTCTAAGTTCAAAAATGAGACCTGACTCCTGATCTCTGTCTCATGAACAGTCAAAAGCTAGAGTCAACAATATGAAGTTAGAACAATAGGTTTCTGTCTTAGCTCTGCTGCTGACTTCCAGGGTGACTTGGGGCCAATCAACATCCCACTTGGGCCTCAGACTCCTCCTTTAGAAAAGGGGGACCACAGCCGGGCGTGGTGGTACACACTTGTAATCCCAGTACTTGGGAGGCTGAGACTGGAGGATCTGGGTTCGTGGCCAACCTCAGCTACTTAGTGAGGCCTCTGCAACTTAGGGAGACCCTGTTTCAAAATAAAGAATAAAAAATAGGGCTGGGGGTATAACCCGGAGGTAGAATGCCCCTGGGTTCAATCCCCAGTATTGACAAAAAAGGGGGGGACCACAGTAGAAAGGGGGTCAGGGATGAGGAAGGTGCTTATGAACTGTGAAGAGCCACTTCATGGGAGGGCGGTAATTATTTTTGTTAGTGTCCTGCTGTCTGCTGCCCCTGTGCCAGGAGGCCACTCCCTTAAGCTGGACTCTTACCCGGCTTTGCAAGGTCTCAGGCTGAGGCCTCCAAGATCAAGCTTCTCTAAAGGCGTCCCGTTCTTCGAAGCTGCCAGTGGCTATCATGACCCGATCCCCGTGGTTTTCCATAGAAAATTGCTGGGAGACGAAACACCTAAAGGTCATACTATGTGTCCTGTGGGTGAGGACAAAGGAGAAAAGTTTAGAAAGGGAAATCCACCTTGAAGGACTACACCCCAGCTACACCCCAGCAAGGGCCACCTGCCCAAGACACACAGCCGACTCAGTCCTAGACTTGGGGGCAGGAGGTCGGCCCATTTCACCCGGGGCAGCCCGGAACTAATTAAGTGTGCACACCAGCAGGGCGGGGACAGGGGTGGGAGTCAACCCGGGAGGCCTCCCTCTCCTATCGCACTTGGCTCTCGTCCAGGCTTGTTTTCCAGACAGTCCTCTAGACGTCACCCCTCAGCAGCCTCTGCAGAGTGCCAGTGATATGAGGGGGTCAGGACGAGACAGTCTCTGTGTGGGAGATGGCTAGGGCCCAGCCCGAGGCTGCGGGGAGGTTGAAGGGGTTGGGACCGTGCCCGGATAGAGCAGTTCAAAGCCTCCTCCCAGCAGAAAGGCCTCAGGAAAGGCGTTGGGGACACGGCCTGGAGCCGCCTGGGGTCATTCTGGTCATCGCTGTCGCGCCGAGGGCCCCCACCCAGGCAGCCTGGGCCTCGTGGCCAAGGGGAAGGAGTGGAAGGCTTAAATACAGCCAAAGGACTAGAGATGGGACGAACAAAAGGGAGTTAGAAAAAGGGTGAGAAAGAGAGAGAGGAAGCACGCGAGGACAGAGATAACTACAAACCAGGCTGGGAGGAGAGAAAGGCAATTAAAGAGCGGGAAGCGCGCTCCACGCGGCCGGGGAGCGGGCGTGGAGCAGGTGCGGCGGGCGCAGAGCTGGGCCGGCGGGGCCGCGCTCACCGGGCTGCAGGGAGAACACGACGGCGGGCGGCTCTGTCTGTCGGCGGGGGAGGGCGCGTGCAAGCGGCGCGAAAGATGCTCGATCCCGAGGCGCGGCGGGCAGTGGGGTCGGCGCAGGCAGCAGCGCGCTTTAGGTCTGGGGGCGGGGCCTGTGGGGCGGGAGGGGCGGGGCCTGCGGACGGGGCGGGGCTAGGGGTCCCGCCAGCTCCCATGGTGGGCAAGGGGACCTTCGAGCCATGGCCTTTCCGCAGGGCGGTACCGCTTAGTGGTCTGCCCGAGCCTTCCTCCACTGCCATTTCCGCGCGTTTGCCCCTTCTTGCCCCCGAGTGTCGCCCCTCGCGCCTCCTCCGCCCCGCCTCCCCCTCTCCCGGGTCCGCCGACCGCTTTGTGAGGATGGCCACCCTGACGCCCGGAAGGAAGCAGAATCTTGTCCCGGCCTAAGCCAGGGCGCCTTCTTCCAGTGCCAAGCGGCGGGGTGGGGTGTAATGCACTTCCTCTTTCCCGGGCCCCAGACTCTGCAAACTCGCGCGGGCGGGCGCAGCGCGGGCTCCTGCGGCGCGGGAGGGACCGGCCCTGCTGCAGCAGTGCAGGGGCAGGTGGCCCGGCAACCACCATCGGCCGTTGGGCGCGGCTGGAGTTCCCGCCTTTCTTTGCCGCACCTGTCTTGCCCTTGGGGACCCGGGAGACAAAAGGCCGGGGCGGGGCGGGGACACCAAGCGTAACCTCCCGTCTGCAGGCACAGACTAGCAAAATGGCCCGAAAGGAAGGCGGAGCGGGGCCGGGACCAGCTGCGTGCCCAGCTCTGGGATGAGAAAGGGAGTCAGGAGGAGGACAGGGATCTCGGCTGGCTGATGGTCTTGTGGGGATGACGGAGACGAAAACAACCAATACTCGGTTGGATCCTGTGGCCGGAACAAACGCGTGCATTAGGGAAGACGGAAATAGGTCTCCGTTTGTCCTTGGACTCCCTGTCCCTTCTTTTGTGTACCCTCTGTCCCTTTCTTCCAGTATTTTCATCCTTGTCTGCCTATTAGACCAGGGCGTGGAACGCATTTCCCCGCCTACATGGGGAGCCCTCCAAGAGAAGCTATTTCCTTTGTTTCTGGTATCACTCCCTCCAAGGGCCCGTACATACTGTAGAAGAAGCTCACTGCGGTTTTGACTGCTGTAGAAAGTGCTGTGTAGAAAGTATAATGAGTGAGATAGTAGGGACAAAGGGCAAAGCACTCCTAGGCTTTGGCTCCTAGTCTAACAGCCATTAGAGGTCCCACCTTAACCCACAGTTCATCAGATACCAAATGTGCCTATTTCTCCACCCTCAAACAGTACCCGGTGCATCATTGCAGCCCAGGTGCTTTCACTCAATTCATCCTTATGAACAAAGAGGACGCTTAACGCGCCCTCACAGATTGAAACGCATCTAAAGCCAATTAACATTCCTAAACCCCAGCGGGCAAGCAGCCAATAAAAAAGTAGCTGCTTTCTTTTGTTCCATCGAGGCACGCTGGCACTTTTATTTTAATCTTTATTATGAAACAGGGTCTCACTAAGTTGCAGGGGGCCTCACTAAGTAGCTGAGGCTGACCACGAACCCAGATCCTCCGTTTCAACCTCCCAAGTTCTGGGATTACAAGCGTGCGCCACACCGGGCCAGTCTGGCACTTTCTTGTTGGAGCTGTGTCTCCCTTCCCAAGTGGAGGCCCCAATAAAAGCTTTGCATGCATATTCGTACTCTAGTGATTTGATTTCATGTCTATGGTCATCCAGCCAAAGTTCCCAGTATCCTGCATCAGGAGGTCAGGGTGGAGAGGACATTTGTTGAATGCAATTACTATGTGTCAGGTTCAGTGCAGTTACTTCATATAACCCTTGGAGGCCCGAATTGTCAGGGGGTGACGGATCTATTCCTCACCTCAGGAACTCAGGATCAGCGGGGTCCTTGGCTTCGGTGGCAGAAAAGAATTTCAGCACACGCCAGTCAGAGACAAAGACAGAGGTTTATTTAGGAAAGTGGGGGATTCACGTTCAAGGCAGAACTCAGGCCATCTCAAGAGGGAGAGAGCGTCTTTGGGGTCTCACAGTTCTTTTATAGGAGACCCTGTGAGGGGGTGGGTGGGGGCACACAGCAGAGGTAGAGGTCTGGACTTCTTCCGAATCCTCCCGGCATTGATGGGTGGTGGCTGGGTGGCACCTGAACTTGACTTTCCTTATCGATCCTTTGTTTACTAAGCAACTCAGGAATATCAGGTGGCGGGAGGAGCCATTGTGATTAAGGGTGTGGACCTATTGAGGCTTCAGCCTAAAATAGAACTGACCCTGTAGGGTGAAGTTCAGGATTATGAAGTTCTAGATTTTTTTTTTTTTTTTTGTGGTACTGGGGATTGAACCCAGGGGCATTCTACCTCCAAGCTACACTCCCAGCCCTATTTTTTTATTCTTTATTTTGAAACAGGGTCTCACTAAGTTGCCGAGGGCCTCACTAAGTAGCTGAGGCTGGCCGCGAACCTGTGATCCTCCTGTCTCAGTCTCCCAAGTACTAGGATTACAGGTGTGCTCCACCATGCCCAGCCCAAACTCTGGGCCCAGCCTAGCCCAAATCTCTGCCTCCATTTTGCATCTGTCTCCTTTGCTCGGAGTCATCCTGGATTCCAGGTCTGATTGATAAACATCCTGTGATGAGTTGAAACTAGCCCTCAGACAATAGCAACTTTCTCATAGCCGACAAATCCTTGCCCAGCCAATCTTGAGAAAATGACAGACCAGACCAGGCCTGGCCAAGATTACCTGCTTTGGCAGCTGTGCAAACCCCCACGCCTTGCCCTCTTTCCCTTTCTATAAACCTCAAAAGCATTGTCAGCCCCTCAAAGACAGGGCTGAGGATGTGGATCAACTTGGTCTTCCTGGTGTAGCTACACTGATTAAAGTTCTTTTCATGCTTCTCACTTACCTTTTCTGTTTGGTTTTGGGGCAGGTGGCAGGACCTGACTTGTTGGATCCCAGAGTCAGGCCTCTGGCTTAGGATTCCAGTACAGATCCTTGTTGAAACAAGAAAGAATCTGGATTTCAAAGAATCCCTGAGCCGGGCGTGGTGGCGCACGCTTGTAATCCCAGTACTTTGGGAGGTGGAGACCGGAGGATCCGGGTTCGCGGCCAGCCTCAGCTCTCTCTCTCTCTCTCTCTCTCTCTCTCTCTCTACTTAGTGAGGCCCTCTGCAACTTCGTGAGACCCGGTTTCAAAATAAAGGATAAAAAATAGGGCTGGGGGTGTAGTGCGGAGGTAGAACGCCTCTGCGTTCAATCCCCGGTACCACAAAAAAAAAAAAAAAAAAAAAAGAATCCCTGATGTTTGTCAAAATTCAAGAGACTGTTAAAAGTATGATGGATAGACACTTAAAAAGAGAAGTAGGGAACACCAGGATGAAACCTGGATTCCATAAGAAGAAATCTTGTGCCGGGCGTGCTGGCCCACGCTTATAATCCCAGTACTTTGGGAGACGGAGACCGGAGGATCCGGGTTCACAGCCAGCCTCAGCTCTCTCACGCTCTCTCTCTCCCTGTCTCTCTCTCTCTCTCTCTCTCTCTCTCTCTACTTAGTGAGGCTCTCCGCAACTTTGTGAGACCGGTTTCAAAATAAAGCATAAAAAAAATAGGGCCGGGGGTGTAGTGCGGAGGTAGAACCCCACTGGGTTCAATCCCCGGTACCGCAAAAAAAAAAAGAAGAAATCTTGTTAAAATAATTTTTTAAAAGACATTATGAAGCCAAGCATGGTGGTGCACGCTTGTAATCCCAGTACTTGGGAGGCTGAGACAGGAGGATCGCAGGTTCAAAGCCAGCCTCAGATTTTTTTTTTTTTTTTTTTTGCGGTACCGGGGATTGAACGCAGGGGCGTTCTACCTCCACGATA
>PVJS01022593.1:0-30384 GCA_004027185.1 Glis glis
GTCTCCGCCTCCCAAAGTACTGGGATTACAAGCGTGCGCCACCACGCCCGGCCCAAAATATATTTTTTATTAAGGACTTTGTACACTAAAGTTCATAGCAGCATTATTTAACATAGGTAAAAGATGTAAGCAACCTAAGTGTCCATTGATGGATGAATGGGCTAATAACATACTACTGCTGCACAGTACTACTACTACTATTGCACACACACACACACACACACACACACACACACACTGCAATATTATACAGCTATAGAAAGAGAGACACATGCATGGATGAACCTCAAGGAAATTATGCAAAGTGATAAACTAGTCACAAAAGCACAAATATTGTATAATTCCAATTACATGAGATGCCTAGAATGATCAAATTCATAGAGACAGAAAGTAGCGTGGTGATTGTCAGGTGCTGGGAAGCAGGGTGATAGGTGCTAGTGTTTAACTGGTATAGAGTTTTAGTTTGGGAAGATGAAAAAGTTCTGGAGGTGGATGGTGGTGATTAAGGACAATGTAAATATACTTAATGCCACTGAACTTTACACTTAACAATCATCAAGATGATAAATTTTGTTATTTATATTTTACCACACTTAAAAGAAGGATGATTTTGCACAGGTAAAAGGTCTACTATGGTACCAAAAACAAGAATAGGGGGATATAATACATTCTTCTCTGTTTTGAATACTTTAATTAGTATTTGGAGCTAATGAGGTGACTGGTCTTGAATCTGCTAAGGTTGCTAGATGGAGAGGAGCAGGAGTACTCAGCAGTGAAGCATGGAGTGGGGGAAGGTCATATAATTTCTATGCTCCATCATGCAGAAGAACAGAGAGAAGTCCCATTAGACTTGGGTAATAAACTGCCTTGTTCTGTCCTAGTCTCAAATAAATGTGGTAAAAGGATTAGATATAGGGTCCTGACATCAGCAGACTTGAGTCTGGTTGAAGCAAGATGGACAGGTTGAAATCTACCAGAGACAGCACCCACTGCCACATGGAGGGTGAGGTGCCAGGGGCTGATTTTGGTGTTGGAACACATCTACTGAAGGGCTTATGTTTATAATACTTCATCCTCCTATATGACACTGGGAGACCTGAGCATCTTGGCACCACATTCATGGATATAATAAAAGTCTGCAATGAGTAGAATCATAGACATATGAAAACTTTTAAAGAGCAAAAACAGTGCAGGTACATATTAAAGGAGAAAACATGAAAAAGAACAGAGCAAAAAAGGATCAAATGCAGAAGAAAATGTTGGCTGGAGGTGTTGGGGAAAAGTGGGCGTAAAACTTGCCAAATGCTTCAAGGCCCCCAGTGTATTTGCATAACATTAAAATTAGATTTTGACTAATTCTCCAACAAATTATTTGGCTTCAGGAGTAAGAAATTTAAAGAGTCATTTTTTGCTATTGGAAGTCTTCAAAATTTAAAAACAGATTTGAAATTTTCTGTGTATAATTTCAGTTCCACAGATATAATCTCCAGCTCTTTTTAAGAATGGCGTTAACCTAGGGCATTTCTGTCCATACCAATTAAACCACATGTTACATCAAAGACATGATCAAGGACAGCACAGATGTCTTACCTCTCAAGGCACTAATTTCCCCCTTTAATTGTTTCCCTGTCAGAATCAATCTCTCTCTAGGGTCTGCTTTTGAGGCTCAGCCAGTCAGCTCCATTGTGCTGACATAGCCCAGCCGATGCCAAATGGAGCTAGTGCCTGAGTCCCTATTAAAGGAACAAAACACACAGTCATCCCAGACATGGCACCCCATGGCTACAACAAGCATCACCGCGACTTGAAAATCACAGACTGTCAGAGAATGAAGGGGGCCTGGAAGCCATCTCAACCCAGCCCAGCATTTGCCTGGAGAAGAGACAGGAGGGGAGTGATCATGTGGCGAGCCAGTGACAGGGCAGGGACCCTCATGCCTTCTGATCCCCAGGCTGACTCTAGTTCCACACTACCATGCCCTGCCACAGCATCTGTTTCTAAATGCTCGCTTTCTCTATCACATTGCTTTGCATAGTTGTCTTAATTTTAGACTTGATAAAATGTGATTTACTGATGTATATGTTTCCAAGAATCCAAGATACAGAAAAGAAACAAGAATGAATTAGGGCAATAGGCTCCCTGGGGACCAAATTTCTTATATCCTAAACCAAGTGACAGAGCAAGTCGTGATGTCACTGAAACAAAGGAGACCAACGGCATCAAGGGCAAAGTACAGTGGAGATTCTTTTGGCAACACAGAATCTTTTGAACTCATTGTTTATGTCTGAGCAATTCCCTACTGTACAAAAACCCCTGTTCTATTGAACCATTTCAATACAGAATCTAAGAAGGCCAGGTATATTGTCCCCATAACTAAGGCTCAGCCTAGGTTCCAATCTCAGATATTCAATGTGAATAACCTAAAGTTGTGCCTGAGGCAGGCTATAGTGGCATAGTGCCAGGCTGGTATCCGGCATTCACGGTAGTAGCACCACACCAGCCAGGAACCCTAGAAATCAGGTCCCAGCACAGGGCAGCTTTCCTGCTCAGTGACCAGGTTGTCAAATCCATGGCCCCAGATGGTACCTAGAGTTCAGCTGGCCAGACAAGGCAGTTTAGAATGAAGGACTAGGGTTCTTAACTGAGAATTTTGCTTTACCATTAAGAACCTTGAATTAATAGTGACATTGGCACATTGTAATATTAATTTTTTCAGAGAAGTAAAATTAAAACAAATTATAGTTTTTCTAAAAATATCCAATTTTCAAATCATTCTGGCCAATCCCCTCATTATTTTCTTTCTAAAATATTATTATTGAGAAATTTTGATTGCAAAATTCACAATACAAAACTTTAGTTGGATTACAATTACCCAGAAAGAACAGTCGGTAAGGACCAATTAAAGGGAATATATTAGAGTAATGGGGTTGGAAATCCCAGTGAATCGGTATGATTATGATTACTCATCTGTGAAGAAGGATCATCAGCCAAAAGAATCTTTGGGTTAGGCAAAATTATCTAATTTAATGAAGATGGGTAAAATAAATATGCCAACAGATTCCATAATAATTTTATTATGGAATTTGTTATGGGAAACAGGTAGAAATGATAGATGCAAATGTAGTTATGCATAAGGAAATGCACCTTAAGAAAATGGGTAATTTTCTGCATAGGTGGGTTCTGCATTAGATGCAAACACTCAAAAAATATTTAGGCACATTTGTTGCCATTCATATATTTAGCAGGTGTCAAGAATAAGTAGTCTGTTGGATTAAAAGAGTAGTTAATGTAGTAATGGTAGTTAAATTAATAGTAACATGATGAGATTAAAACTCTCCCATAGAGCAAGGATTCTATCTAGAAGTAGATTTCACAGCAAGAGCAGGCTGTCATGGGTACTGATCTCTGTGTGCTAGGAGCACAGATCAGAGAAAAGGAAATGCTGATGGTGGTGTGTGTTCATTTAATCATGGCACTAACATCAAAAGCTGATTTTGAATGTAAACAGAAAGTTCTAGCAATGCTGGAAGACCAGACCTTTACACCTTCTCAAACAATTACAAGAGGACAGAAGAGGAGAACTCAGAAAAGGGAAGAATGCCAGAAAAATAGAAATATTAGAGACATTATTTATACTGAGGTTAACTAGAACCTTAATATGCTGATAAGGTAAAACTTCAAACAGTGGAATTTTCCTGAGCTAGTAGTTTTTTGTTTTTTTTTTTTTGAAATACAAGTACAATACATCCAACTTGCAGGACAATATTTTTGTCAGCTGTACAAAGTCTGCACATTATGTAATAATTTTCTTTTAAAAAGCTAATAACTGGTTTTTGACATGGAGATTTCTTTATTGTTTCAGTTTTCTTTTCTAAACATGAAAAACTGTGTGGTCTAAAAAAATGATTGACAAGGAGTGTTCTGTGCCCCCTGCTGGGTGGTCTTTGGACCCCTCTGGCAGGCATATGTGTCTACAGTGTGTGCCCATTAACAACTCACCATATCTTCTGAAAATGCTGCAGTGACAAGGTTCTTAGTTGAGGAATGGATTCGCTGGAAATAGCACCATGTTGGTACATGACACTCAACGTTTCCCAGGCCATGCAATGATAGCTGTCTTCCATTACAAATACTGCTTACACGTGAGAAAACAATTTACCACATGTCAGTGATGAATATGTATTATTGAACCATTGGAAAAACTGAAGTAATCTGTTACAGCCATAATATGGAGGGTGGAAAAGGACATGCTCAGCAGCCTACTACATGTAGCCATGAGTAAATAAAATGACAGAACATAGAAGACTATGTTTCAGCCAAGATATAAGCTAAAGAACATAATGGTTTCATAGCAGGGTTAACATTCTATCTAAGCAAGGTGGACATATAAGTTAACTGTGGGTCTTTACTGACTACTTTCTTATTAACATTTCATTCTTGTCTGAAAATAGAACAAAGCTGATAGGGCAAGATTCTGATAATGCTCCTACTTGTGGGATATTCAGGCACATCTTCATATCCAAAGCCATGGAAGATTTTAAGATTTATATTTGAAATAGATCCTTCTAGCAATGGAACAGAGGGTAAATGAAAGGGTATGGAAATATGAGAAGAAAAAACAGAAAGGAAAAACTTTTAACAATCTATATCAAAAACAAAAAGGCATGAATTAGTACTGTGTCTGTAAGGAAGAAAAGGGAGAAATTAAGTAAAAACATAGAAGTTAAATTAACTAAGGCCAGGCGTGGTGGTGCACGCTTGTAATCCCAGTACTTTGGGAGGTGGAGACTGGAGGATCCGGGTTCGTGGCCAGCCTCAGCGCTCGCTCTCTCTCTCTCTCTCTCTCTCTCTCTCTCTCTACTTAGTGAGGCCCGCTGCAACTTCGTGAGACCCGGTTTCAAAATAAAGAATAAAAAATAGGGCCGGGGGTGTAGCGCGGAGGTAGAACGCCCCTGGGTTCAATCCCCAGTACTGAAAAAAAAAATTAACTATACTCAATGATTTATTGGATGATGTGGGACTGGGGAGAGAAAAGTGAAAACATTAAGAATCATTCCTTGGTGTTTTGGAGACAATAGTGCTTCGGGTTAGTCAATAAAAGGGTATAAAAATAACAACAAAACAATGACTACAAAATAAAATTAAACTCTCTTGTGACTATAATATTCTCCACACTAGTCTTAATGTTTTGTCTTTATCCCTGGCAAAAGATCAAAGATGTAGTAGGAATAAAACAGGAAGTGATGTGATATGGATGCCAGTTCAGTGTAGAACGATACCCAATTCTTCAGAAACAGCAAAGAGAATGTTATTTGCATGCTCTGAGCTTCATTCTAGGGGCCAAAGTACTGTGAGATTCGATAACAGTGCATTGAGTATAATTCTAAAAATATATTATGCTGGTATACTTGCATAATATTGTGTGTGGCATGTTTAATGGTAGTATCTTTATCCACTCTTGCCTAGGGGATGTTTAATGAAGCTACACAAAATGTAGCATGCTTTGGCTCAAGGAGGGATTCTTTTTAGCTCACACTTCAAGCAGGAAGATGCTCTTACAACTGAAAGAAGCCTAAAACCCCTCCCATCAAAACAGTGCACAGAGACAATGCTAGTATCCAGAGCAGCCTACTCTGGAACGAAGGAGACAAGGACCAGAGGAGGCTCTGACGACATGGTGCTCACCTTAGAAAGAGATGGTGTGACATTGCACAACCAATCCCCAGATGCACAAGCAATGGCCAGAGGTAAGAAGCAGTCAATCCAGTCTAGGTTAAGATCATCTGGAACACAGAACCAAAGATGACCAACTGGACCAGGCAGAAACTATTCCTTAATCAGATGATGAAGGGTTATCAATGGTTCTCTGGTGAGAAAGAATTGGTTACTGTTCTTAGGACCTGTCCTATCTTACTCACTGTATTTAAGTGCATACAGTGATGTGGACATACTTTTCATTTCAGACAGGAGACTCAGTCATTCTTGATAATCCTTTTCTACTTTTTAAAGCAATGAGTTAAAAACCAATCTAGTAACCATCCAACCAAATTACACCCTCAGAAATTCCCAGAGTCAAGATTGTCTAGTTGAGTCAAGGGTTTCATATTTGGAGTTGAAAAGAGCCCAAAGAAACAACTCTCTCTGTAAGTAGATCTGTGTTTGTATGAGCTAAATGTTATATTAGAGCCCCCAAAGTATTATCCCTTAAAGAGTAACACAGTCTTTCCAACAACATAAATTCATTTATTTATTTCATAAGCATTCAACAAATGGTAACTATACTGGACACTATGGAAAATTTGTTAGAAAGGAGTGAATTTGGAAATATAAAAAGTAGTTAGCTGCTGCCATATCTAGAAGAAAATAGATGAAGGCTAACAGAAGCAATGCCATTAACAGGGAGAAGAGAGAGTTAAAAGAAATTTAGAGGCAGACAACTCATAAGTAAAAAATCAGTATAGCCCATAGGACAGTAAATGACTATATTTGAGAGTTAAAGATTAAGTTGAATAGATCCTAACTTGAGAAAAATAATCAACCTACCCATTATAAACAGAGACCCTAGGAGATAATCACACAGCCTTTAGGGCAACAAAGGGAATTTCTTTAGCCATAAATTTTCTTTTCCAGTTCTCTTATCAAAGAAAACTCAATTCTGGATTCACATGGCAGTCAAAGGAGTCAGCTTTGTAAGTCTCACCTAAAAACCATTCCAGACATAAAATGATTAAGGTTGCTAGGCTATAGAGATGAGCAAAGTGATAGAAAACTCATTTCTCAATAATTCTGAAATGATTTATGACAAAACCAGAAGCAGATGGAATTGGGTCGCATGTATAGATAACAGTAAAAGAATAATCATAAATGGAGTAAAGGCAGTGATACCTGAATAAATGTGAATTACATAGATAGCATTTTTCTATTTGCAAAATGTATGAATAGATGAGTTGGAAGACCAAAATAGCTGCAAATCTGCAGTAATATTCTGTGTCAATGCATGAGTATGTGTGTGTGTGTGTGTGTGTGTGTGTGTGTGTGTGTGTGTGTATAAAAGAGAGAGAGAGAAGAAAAACATTTTAGACTAAGAATATAATTTGGGGTAATTAATGTAGCAATCACATTTTTATATTTTCTTTATGGTAAATACATAAAGATCTGTTAATAAATAAAAATATGTCAAATATATACATGAATTAAAATATCACATTGGACTTCATAAATATGTACAAATATATATCAATCAAAAAATACTAAAAAAAATCTAATTCAGTAACTAAAAGCAATGACTATATTAAGTCCAGAGACCAAGAATAGCCCCAAAGTAGTGCAGTTACCAAGTGGCCTAAGGCACCTTTTACAGGAATCTATCTTTTTCTGGGTAAAATTTGACCTCATTTTTCACAAATCCAACATTTTCAATCTCAATAGTATGAAACAAGATAAATAAACTAGGTTGCATTTATTCATTTTGATAAAGAATTACCCCTAGAATTTCCTTATTCAGTCTGAAATTATGATGCCATTTATAAAATTTAATTCATGTCTACATTTTTAGAATACATATACTGTGTAAACTTTGTTTCTAAAACTAGATTTTTCCCTGTCTTGTCCAAAATGTTGAAAAGAACATTTAACACTATAATAAACTAATGGCTGAAATGTTTTTTAAAATGCCCAGTGCTGTTTGGAGGTTATTATATATTCATACTAATCACCCAAATGCTCATGTCTAGAGGTTTTTTTTCTTTTTGGCATTACCAGGGATTGAACCCAGGGGCGTTCTACCTCCGCGCTACACCCCCAGCCCTATTTTTTTATTCTTTATTTTGAAACAGGGTCTCACTAAGTTGCAGGGGGTCTCACTAAGTAGCTGAGGCTGGCCGCAAACCCGGATCCTCCAGTCTCAACCTCCCAAGTACTGGGATTACAAGCATGCGCCACCATGCCCGGCTCTCATGTTTAGAGTTTGTAACAGTTTCTAACAATGGATTATAATATCTTTGATTAGCCTAAAGAGATACACTTATATTTGCTAATTCTTCTTATGAAGACAAATGTTGACAGATGAATTTACTGATGATACTTATGAAGGTAAGCACTGAAGTGAATAAGCTATTAATGTTAGAGTTTAGTTGGTCAAAACATTCATGTAATCAAATCATTTGAAACCCAAGTATGGTGGCTAAAAACAATTGTATTTCATTTCTCTCTCCTTCCTTCCTTCCTTCCTTCCTTCCTTCCTTCCTTCCTTCCTTCCTTCCTTCCTCTTTTCTTTCTTTTCCAGGGCCTCAGGCATGCTAGTCTTTACCATTTAAGCTAAACCCCAGCCCTTACTTAAATCCTCAATTTTACAAAATGTGAAATAGCAGCCCCTTACGAAAAGTAAAGGTATCATAAGAAAGATCATTTGTAAGAAGACTGATATATAGATTATTTATAAACAGGAATCATTATATAAGTAGTTTGTTCTTTTCTTTGTAAATTAAATCCAGAAATAGTATTTTAAAAGTAGAATTAATATACTTCTATTCATTCCTCAAAATCTGGGTTAAAAATATTTCTGGAGATATCATTGCTAAAGAAATACCACTTTAAACATCATTACTTTTTCAAAGTTCAGTTTCTGAGTCTCACTTTGAATACTTGAAGACAGAGAGTTTTTAAGTCCTTTATATTTTCTAGTATTTTATGATGAACAGGAGTTAATTATAATATTGGAGGTTTCAGGTCTAAAATAATTATTAAGGACAACATGAAAAGAAAATCTTTGGGAAGGCTGGAATTAAAAAGGAAAAAACTCCAACTCTGCATAAGTCATTGACTTTCATAAGTCATCGGCTTATGAAATAAATGAATCAATTTATTGACATTTAACTCCAGATCATTTTCAAATTCCATAAGATCTCTATTATGAAATAAGATAGTTTTAGTACATGAAAGTTTTGACTGATTATCTCCTTGGGAAGACTAACTTCAGTTATTAGTCCTGAGGAATCATAGTGCTGACGTGGGGAACTCTAAAGCCTTTGTGTGTGAAGAAGAGGTTAGAGATAGGAATGCTATTTTTGCTAAAAACAAAAAAAATTACATCAAGCAGGTTCAATACCAATTGCTTTGTGCATCTTGCTAAAGCTGCTGTAACATCGCCTATGTTATTGATTTTGTAAATATTTCAGTTCTACTCTGTTGAGAGCAAATGGTTTAGCTCTTCTGGGATTTATGCAATTTTCCCAAATGTGATGTTAAATTATGGCTAAGTAATGAAATGCTCCTGTTCTGAAGTCATAATTGCTGAGCTGGAATCTGGTTTTGCCATTCACCAGTTCCAAGCCTTTACAGATGTTACATAACTTCTCTTAGTCTCCAGTTCCTCATTTGTGAACAGAGAATAACAACAGGGCTGATTTCATCCCATCAGGCCTTGTGAGTGTTAAATCCAAAGAAGGTTCTCAGTGGGGTGCCTGCCTGGAGCGTAATACACCTGCAACAAATACCAGTCATTATACCACTACTAAGGAATTAAAGAAATGCATCTAAAGATGGTAAAAGGAATATAATATAGCTTTATTTCTTATTTTGAGGGATATGCTGTAGGAAATGATTTGGTGTCTCTGGATCCTGATTTCAAAATCCTTAATCTTTAGAGAAAAAACTCAGGTTCTTCCAGATTACTGTGAAATTCAGAGATAATACATGTAAAGCATGCGACATGGTGCCCAACAGTGACTCAGTAAGTGGTCTGAGAAGCTATCATTCCTGCCATTATGATGGTTTCCTAAGTTGACTTCCTGTTCACTTTGGCTGGACACAAGGATGCTTGAGGTCAAGAGGCAGGAGCTATCAGGGCTCTCTGTGGCAACATTGTGGAGAAGGCCAATTTTGTGGTCAAAACACACCCTTCAATATTCCCTTTCCCTCATGAGGAGCTACCCCTTAGAAATCTTCTGGTCTTCTCTCCCTCTCTACCAAATATGCTTTCAGAAGGTGGCACATGCCTATAATCCCAGTACTTGGGAGGCTGAAACAGGAGAATTGCAGGTTCAAGGATACCCTTAGCAATATATCAAGTAGCGAGACTCTCAGCAACCTAGTGAGATTCTGTTTCAAAAACAAAAAAAAAAATAAAAAGGGTCGGGGGTGTAGCTCAGAGGTAGAACGCCAGTAGGTTCAATCCTGAGTACCAAAAAACAAAACAAAACAAAAAAACCTCAAATAATAATTGTGTTCTATATATTCTTTTCAGGCTAAATTTTTACATTTTGCCTGATAATTCATTAAACCAAGATAACAATGTGATGTCCTGCCTGAGTAGTGGGGAGAACTTTGTGAAAATCTTTCTCAGCATCTCTCAATTGCACTCTGTAACCTTGAAACTTCCAAAGCTGGCTGTGGTTATAAAGGAATCAGGCCCAAGGAAATTGCTCTATGGAAGGGATCAGAAGTATTAAAATCAATAAGGCATGCAGAGAGGGCTACTAGATAATTACAGTGTTATTCTGTCAAGTCCAGACTTGAGTTAGAGAACTACTGGCCCATACGCTTTTTATTTTATTTGCCATTCAAGAATACTACTAGAGCAGTAAGTAACAGCCCATTCTTCTAGAAATTTATTCCCTTGGCAATAGTATGATGTACTTAAAAAAAAATCTAGCCACCATTCATTAAAAACTACTTTGAGATGGAAATGCTATTTACCTGAGAATTATGTCCTCCTATTGTGACCTGGATATTCTGAATTTAATATTGAGCATATAACCTTATTAATTAATTATAAATGTGATTTCTGAGGGAAAAAGACCAGCCTAAATTCTAAATTCTACTTCCCAGACTACATGCAGGAAGAAATGCCACTGGATTGGAAGTCTATATCTTTGTGCTTTAGAAATGGGGGGAAAGGAGCTGTAATCCCAGTACTTGGGAGGCTGAGTGAGACAGGAGAATCACAGTTTCAAAGCCAGCCTCTGCAACTTAGTGAGGCTCTCAAAAACTTAGCAAGACCCTATTTGCAAATAAAAAATAAAATAGGGCTAGGGATATAGCTTGGAGGTGGATGTCCCTGGATTTAATCCCCAGAACCAAAACAAAATACAAACAAAAAACAAAAAAAGAATGAGAAAAAGGAAAGGAAGGATGCACAGATGGACGGACAGACAGACAGGGTGGAGAGGAGCACTTAAGTTTACTGAAGCAAATGTGTCCCACCCCAGTCCAGTGGGGCAGAACAGACTTGAGTGCTGGTCAAGAGCAGAGTCTTTCTTGGTGACAAAGTCAGGACTGTGGAGAGACCCTGTTCCTGTGAGGGCAGTGCAGAGCTCGCCTCCGTGCGATGGTCCCCTCCAGGTAAGACTCCAAAGGCCGTTGAGAGTAAAAGAAAACGTCCCTCTGACTTGGCATTTTCCTGACATTACTGATTAAATGATATTACATGCACCACAAAGTCAGAAGTAACAAGTATCAAATGTCACGTGAGACAATCTTGAATCTGATTTTGATATTACAGAGTGGATTTCTTGTTTCAGGGGGTTCAGAGGAAGAGAAAGCACAAAAAACAAGCAGTTTCCCAGGGAGTTATGGCAAAGCTCAGGACTTCAGAGACTCAACCAAATGAAAAGTGCAGTCACCACCAAGGGGTGAAGACATAGTGCCAGCCTGCCAGAGGATTTAAAGTAGACTTCACCCCAGGACTCAGTTGCCCCTACCTGTGCACTTTAAAGCCCTGGGGCACTACGGCATAATATCAACGGGCCTATTAAATAATATTTTAAATGAGCTTGTTTTTAGATGATTATATATGTGTGTGTATATTATACATATATACTACATATAAACACACATATTTTCATATATAACTATTTTAAATGTGTGTAGAAGCTCATTAAATATATTGTTTACTTTATAGTACTGATTTCTCAATCAAGAGATATTAAAAGTTGTATTATATTCATGCAGAGATCTGCTAAATGCTTTGGCCCTGAAAAAACTGACTTTTATGTGAAAATGCTGGAACCCAGAGTCAAAGGGTATTCTGTTCCTAAAACCTAACAGAATCCCGTTTCTGAAGCATAATGACATACCTGTTAAAATTAATGTTTGAGCTTGAAGTAGACTTTAGTTGTTCTTTTTGTATCTGTGTATATTAAAAATTACCATACATACATTTCCAAGTCAAAGACCACAAATAAAAGACAAATAGGATAATCAGAGCCCTTCAGACAAAAATGAATGTTCTCTGCCATCATAAGAATCAACACAGAACCCAGCATGGTGACACACTCCTAACAAATCCCCGCACTTGGGAGGCTGAGACAGGAAAATCACAGGTTTGAGACCAGTCTTAGAAATGCGAGGACCTCCGGAACTTAGTGAGACCCTGTTTTAAAATAAAAATAAATAAATAAAATAGGGATGGGGATGTAGCTCAGAGGTAGAATGCTCCTGGGTCTGATCCCAACACCAACATAGCCTCTTCTGGGCCCAGAAGAGAAGGCAGGGTCCTCTGTCCCTCCCTGGTTTCTGTTTGAGCCCCAGGTGGCAGTCCAAAGCATTGCAGTGCTATGCTAATTTGGGGCAAATCACACCACACCATACTCTGGACTCTCACTCTAAATCAGATAAAAGCAAAGCAAGGTAAATATCAAAATCATTCTAGAAGAAAACTGGGAGAAATGATTAAAAAGTGCTCAAATATCTTGAGGCTCATACTGTCTGTGGAAGGGGAGTGAAGCCCTTTCCTCTGCACGGGTGACAACTGTCATGGATCATGGGCATCAGCCTCAGGCAAGTGCTGTGGAAGCAGTGGGCAATACAGGAAGATAGGAAAACTTCACCCTGGTTGTATGGAACATTCTAATGCAGAATGTGTAATCTATACAGCTAGATAGATGCTACAAATGACTTCTGTTTATTTTTGTAGGCAACGATTTGTTCCATACATCTCTGGATTTATGGAACCCTATCGAAAAATGAAATATTTTGTGTTAGTAAATGAAAAATTATTTACTAACACTTTTTTGCCCAAACCCTTTGCACATATTGGGAAGTTAAGAGATATTTTATTAAGACATTGGAATCAAACCAAAAAGAAAAAAATTCAATTGTTCTGAGGAGGACATTTTGGGGGGGATGAAATAAATATATATTGAAGTTACTTTTAAAATTGTCATTCATAAAGAAAAATGGCTTAGGAAAACTACCTAATGTGGTACTCTATAAAAAGTAACTGTCAACAAATAAATAAATTGTGCCCATTCTTCCTAAGATAATATATATAACCTTGGACTGTATGCATGACTGTATGCATATGGATATAATCTAAACTCACACACACATACACTCACACCAGTGTGTGCCAATACCAACACATACCCATTGTCTTACATAGACCACTTTGATATAAAATTCCATATAAAAAACTTATTTTAGAGCTATGAGGTAGAAAATGTTTTAATTCTCCTGAATTGTTATCCTTTCCTCCTCCCCCCAGCTCCATCCCTGTTCTGGGAATGCACACATTCCCAGGGCCCCATGCATGCTGGGCATGTACTCTACCTCTGAGCTGTATTCCTAGCTCTTCTTATTTTATTTTGAGACAGGGCTCCCTAAATTTCCTAGGCACTGAGATCCTCCTTTCTCAGTCTCCCAAGTCACTAGCACAGCACTACAGTTGTGTGCCACCATGCCCAGTTTATTTATAGTCTTTATAATGTACTTGCATGCTTTGTTTTTGCTTTGGTGTTAAAAAACAAATTTTGTGGCCTGCATGTTTATGCTTTGTTCTTCTCTAAAGATTCTTGATTTTTTTTTGCCTATTCTTATTTTGTTTCTTGATGGTTGATATTTTATTTGAAATCATGTTATCCTTTCATAGGCTATGACTTTAGTTCCTGGGGTTTTGTTGGTTTGGTAAGCTACCTCAGTTCTTTAGTGGAGAAATGCAGGGTATAGATGGAGACATATGTATAGATATAGATATAGAACTCTAGTTAATATTTTTCTCTCTCCCTCTACCTCTGCTTCTCTCTCCTCTCCCTATGTGTATATGTGTCAATTGAAATTGCACAATTCAATTTCACTTATTTCAAATCTTCTTATATAAAAGTGCTTTAGTTTTCAAAGATTCATTAGACCTGTGCTCTCTCTTTGTAAACACAACCATATACACAATTGTTTTTCTTTAAGGGAATTGCAACAATCTTAGAACTGTTTTTCCAATATAGCTAGCTATAAAGTATAATTAAACATTTAAGGAAATTTGAGAGGTAATGGTGCAAAATTTACCTCAAGAGGTCGTCAGGCAGAGAAATGCTCAGCTCTTAGCACATTTCGATGCCTGTTCTCCTGAAACAAAGCCCTTCTCAGCATATTACTTTGGGTTTTTTCGCTTGAGGAGTTACTTCACACTCATTCTGTCCTCAAGGGCCAAATTCCTAAATGTTACAGTTCCCATCTAACTTAAAAAAAGATAATCTACTTTTTATTTTATCTGTGGATGTACTGATAAGCCAAAATGAACTCTAAGTGAACCCCATGCTAAGGCTGGATATGAAAATCATGCTTTTAAATGGCCATTTGAGGTATTGAAGGTCACGCAAAGACATAAACAACTATTTGAATATTTGAAATATATTTGAAACGGGCCTATTCTCAGTGAAAACACCACATTCCCTCTGACACTGACAAGTAGAACTTGCTAAACTGTTCACTTAAAAAGGATTTATTGGAAAATGAATCTGTCTGTTAAGTCAACCCAGAAAAGTGCTCATAGGGATGGTCTGGCAATGATTCTCTAGCTCGTCTTGTTTTCCTCTCAGGAGACAAGTTTTCAGACCTCTGAAAGGCAAGGAGTCTTTAACCATATGGATTTTTTTAGTGTGCTTTTATTGGTGCATTATAGTCTCACATCACAATGGAAATCAAATTGACATTAACATACATGCACGCAGCACTTGGTGCCCCCTCCCCTCCCTCCCCAACACATAGAACTAATATTGACATTGGTGTATTCTCATATGTAAATATGGTCGATGGTAGAAATTCCCTTAATGAACTTCATTATTCCCCTTCCCCTTCCCTTAGATCAGTTCCCTGACTTCACTGAGGCTTCTCCACTGTTGTCTGGAGGCCCTTTTGTATCCTCCTTGTTCCCTAGCTTGCGCATATTAAAGAAGACATATGACCCTTCTCTTTCTGTGATTGGCTGATCTCACTTAACATAATATTCTCCAAGTCCTTCCATTTTCTTGTAAATGATATTATTTTGTTTTTCATTATTGCTGAGTAGAATTCCATTGTGTGTATTTCCTATAATTTTGTAATCCATTCATCTGTTGATGGATACCTAGGTTGGTTCCATAATTTGGTTATTGTGAAATGGGTATCATTCCAAAGGGACTGAAACCAGAAAACTACAGTAATATATGCATATCCATGTTCATAGCAACCATATGAATTTGGGTGAATGTTCCTAAAAACTAGTAAAAACTTTTAGTAAAAGTGAGTTGAGCCCACGAGAGGAAAATACAGTAGCCCCATAAAGGATCTCCATCCAGATCCAAAATAGATAGGGTGGACAACGAAATACTGAATCATAAAGCTCTAAAATATAATCCCCAAATAAATGTTACATATATATTATGTATATGTAATATATATATGTGTGTCTGTGTATACATACATTAATATATACACTGATACCTATAAGTAAATTTAAATGAGGATGCACCTTATAATCCAGGCGACTGACATTCACTATGGGCCAAGTAGAAGCGAGTTATCCTTGCTTTTACAGTCATAAATGTGGTTAGAGTCTCAGTGACACACCTGGGTCTCCATACTTCATTGATGTCGGGGCCACAGTCGAGGGAAGAATATGAGGGCTGGCTGTGTGCTGAAAATCTTTTGTTAACACCTACTTATAACACCAAGACACCATCAGCATCAGAACTTACAGAACAACTGTGAAGAGAATCCCAGAGACAGCAACAGAGCACAAGCAGGCAGCCACATTGCCGCCCACACTCTTTTTGTTTTTCTGGCGGTACTAGGGATTGAACCCAGGAGCACATTCTACCTTCGAGCTACATCCCCAGCCCTATTTTTTATTCTTTATCTTGAGATAGGGTCTCACTAAGTTGTGGAGGGCCTCACTAAGTAGCTGAGGCTGGTCATGAACCCGGATCCTCCTGTCTCAGCCTCCCAAAGTACTGGGATTACAAGCATGTACACCACCACACCCGGCTATTACCACACTCTTGATGGCACAGAAGAATATGTAAAATATGGGAAAAACATAGACCTTAATGACCTAGAGTTAAACAGGGATTCAGAAGATCTGAATTTGTATGAGAGAAGTTTTAGGAATAACAACCAATATTTCACTTATTTTTCCTTCTCATGTATGTAAAAAATGGTATAAAATTTATGCCGGGCGTGGTAATGCGCACCTGTAATCCCAGTACTTGGGAGGCTGAGATAGGAGGATCATAGGTTTGAGGCCAGCCTCAGCAACATAGCAAGACCCTGTTTCAAAATAAAAAAATAAAAAGGGCTGGGGGTTCAACTCAGAGGTACGATCCCTGGGTTCAAGAGAAAATATATGCTGAAATAACTCTAAAAATGCTTTTTGAGTACTTTAACTAGTAGCTCTTCTTTCTTTTCTCATTTGTGTGCAGCTGAGGTGGCATCTTCAATGTGGTAAGGTATAAATAATTTATTTAAAATGTCTTATTGTTGGACATTCTTATATCTAAATATTTGCTATTCAAAATAGATAATCCTCTTATAACTATATATTTATAGTTTCATTTGTGCAATAGTAGAGAAATACATTAGATGGATGATTGTGAGATCAGAAGAATTATTTTTATAGTTTTTGCTAATAAAATCAAATTTATGCTAATAGCATAGCAATCCAATTTTACAACTAAATTAACATGTTATCAACATATAAAATGTTTTTTAATTTAAAAAATTGGAATGTATCATTGTTTAAATTAGCATTACTCTGCTGGTAAATAGCATAGACCAAATATTGTGTTCTCTCCAAATTCATGTTGGAACTCTGATCTTTAATATGGTAGAATCTGGAAATTGGCCCTTTGGGAGGTAATTGGGTGAATGATATGGGGCCCTATGATGGTAATTTATGATGGTGCCTTTATAAGAAGGTACAAGAGAAAGCTTGCTTCCTTCCTCTCTCTGCCATGTTGAGGTTACAATGGGAAGGTGACCATCAGCAAACTAGAAAGAGGGTTCTCTCCAGGAGCTGAATGGACTGTCACCTTCATCCTGGACTTTTCAACCTCCAAAGTGAGGAATAAATGTGTGTTATCTAAGAGATCCTATCTATGGTAATTTGCTATGGCAGCCTAAGATGACTAAGGTAATAAGTTTATATTTCTCATTTTCTCCTTATATTGGCACTTTGTACATTTCTTTATATATCATTTTAAAAGCCTTTTATCTATTATATTTCTCTGCTTTTTTTGTTAATTTGTTTGTTGTTGTTCTACCTCTGAGTTACACCCCCATCCCTATTTTTTTTTAAATTTTGAAACAGGGTCTCACTAAATTGCTGAGGCAAGCCTTGAACTGTGATCCTCCTGTCTTAGTCTCCCAAGTATTGGGATTACAGGTGTATGCCAGCACACACAGTTTCTATTATATTTCTATAAATATTTTCTAGTCTATTTATTTTATGTTCTATTTTGTTTATATTCCTATGGCATAGAAGTCATAAAATTTTAGACAATTAAATGTCTTTGCAATTTCTTCTATTTTGCAAGGCCTGATTAATTAAATTTTTTAACTTGTCAATTCATACTGGTATATGATATAAAATGCTGCTATACTGGTTTATGATATAATATAACCCTAAATCATTTGTTTTTAAATAGTTGATATTTTATGTATTAAAAAGTCATTTATTTATGTTTTGAGTTACTATGACCATGTGTTTTTATTATATGCAATATAAATAATTTCCTGTTCTGTAGACTTTTATAATTTGTTACAAAACAGGCCCTGCCTTTTTCAATGAAGGATTTCACACATTAAGAATGTACCACAATAACATGAGATCACAATAACATGAGATTGAAGAGAGTTTCAGGAAATGGAAAATATGACAAAACAAAATACAAACAAACCAGAGGCAAGAATGAGATGAAGCCAAGAGTGCAACTGGACATGTGTATCATAACGTCCTCATGGGTGCTAGGGACAGGTCGCACACTCAGCTCAGCTTTTCTAGTAGCCGGTGCAGAAAAGGGGTTCATTTCAGCAACACAATTGCTAGTGCCCTTGACATGGAAACAGAACACTTATTCAGAATATCATGCACATAGTCTACGTGCTGACTTCAGGGGGTATTTCTTGCTGGACCCTCCAGAATAAACCCATTTTGGAATCTAGTGGGTAAGTAACTTGACAATATCCTTACAAATGATGTAAAGATTTCATGAGGGTCAGTATGTTAGTGGCTCCCCAACAAAATAAAGAGTAAATTTGACTGATGCTTTCAGAAAAGCTAATTCATCTTGTTCATTGTTGTATCCTCATTGCCTGGCACAGTCTTAGCACATAGCAGAGGCCTAAAAAGTATTTACTAAATGAGTAAAATACTGAGTGGTACCACCTGCGGGTATTTACTTTCTACTAAATGCTTACAGTATGGCTGCATAATGCTCCTGGTTCAGTGTAGTCCCATACACCTTCATATTTTATTGGTCTGGGAATAGGTTTAGAAATCCTTAGAGGAAGTTAGGGTGACTAACATGCCCTAATATCACATGATTTGATATATTCTTACTCTTTAATGCATGTTTTTAAAATCCAATTGGCCTAGTCCTCTTTCATTTAGTTCCTTTCATAAAATTATTTATTCCTATTATTTATGGCACCCTTTTAAGTTCAATTGATCACACACTCATACCCAAAAAAAGGTCTATACTATTATTTCTAAATAGGATGTCCCTGAGTCCTGCTTTACCTGGGACAGTCTAGTTTATGTCTGTTCTCCAGAAACTTTCATTTTTTTTAAAGTGTCCAGATTTGGATGATACCCTATGTGGCCATCCTACTTGTATACTCTGTCACTTTTGTTCATTGCCATAGCTATGGCCATAGCTTAAACTTCTCTGTCTCCAAGTTGGCCATACAGTCCCACCACCTCTATGTTCCATTCTCCTGCTTCTGGTCATGCTTAGCACCAACCCATTCTCTCTACCTCTCAGCACAGAAGGAAGCTTCTTTCCTGATTTAATGCTGTAAAATATGTAAACTGAATGAATTAACTAATACATTTTTATATACTTTCCCCAAAGGGGCTTTATATTATTTTTTCAACTTTTAGGAAAAAACTCTGTTGAGATTTTGTGCTTAATTTGTCTAGATATTGGGCTAACCTCCCAGCCCTATTTTATTTTTTTATTTGAAAAGAGGGGCTCACTAAGTTGTGGAGGCCTCGCTAAGTTGCTGAGGCTGGCTGTGAACCAGCGATCCTCCTGTCTCAGCCTCCCAAGTACTGGGACTATAGGTGTGAGCCACTATGCCTGGCTCCATCTATAAGTCTTAGGAGTCAAGAAGGACAGTGTGTACTGTTACAGAAAAATAAGTGTTCTGCAATGCAATTTAGCTCATATACTCTCATAATATGTAAACACGAATACTTTCCATCTCTTAAGAGTTTCAACTTGGTCTTGTTAAGAGAAAAGGGAGAAAGTAACCAAAACAGAAGCTGTCCCTAGGTAAAGAAAACACATGGTTACCTTTGATATCTTGGCAGCTTCTTTTTTTAAATCCTCCATTTCACTAGGCTAATAAAAAATAAACAAATAAATTCACCTTTTTTTTCTTTGCCTTGGAGAATGTCAAGAAAAAATTTGACTCACTGAGCACTTGAGAGTATGAACAATTTAAAATGTTAGACAACAAGTAGAAGCAGTAGACACTAACCTTTCTGTATTGAATGCTTCCTAACAAACAGCTGGATATTGCTGCTATTAACACCTATGATTGTGCTGCATTAGTTTTATAGACTCAATAAGCCCTCCTGGATGATGAACATTTTATAATTCAAAGAATGACTCATGGAAAATATAGTTTTCATTTGCTAAAGTGCTGTAGAATTGAATTTAGAAATGTCTTGCTGTGTTGAAATGGATTCAATTTGAATGGAAATCTAAAAGCTACAATAAACTTTAAAGACGTATAAGGATGTTTTGTTCCTTTCATCTATTTGGGAAAACAGAAGCAAACAAATAATGTCCCTGGGACCCATTGCACAGTTCTATCTTATTACATAAACAAGCATTATATAAAACAAAGTCATGATTATCTCATCTATTTACAGAGGAAATAAAGTAAATAAAGCCAGTTTTCCCGAGATGTTAGATGACATCTAATAAAGTTATAATTATAATTAATTGAGGTTCATTGTATCTAAAACTTAAGAATGTTTGTATACGTTCATTTAGCTTGACCTAATAGACCAACATCTGAGTTTTTAAAATGCACCAAGTGCTGTGTACATGTGTATTCCTATCACTCTTTACCTCAGTATGATGTATGATTACAATGCACCAATAAAAATATATTAAAAAGTACATGCTAAAACTTTACTAAAGAATTCATCAAGTGATGTTTTGAGACAAATCTAAACCAGTAAAATTGATAGAATTCATTTTAAACTTATAAATGATACTCTGCCTTTCTTTGATATCAGTGATTGTGTCAAAAGGTAAACCTTAAGAAGTCACTTACCATTAATAACTTTCTTATTTATGATCTGATTAAATTTGATTCTAAAGAAATTGGTGACTAGGTGGTTGTTTTCTGCAAGGCATCAATTAGAGGGAAAAAATCTTAAGAGCAAAACTAGGATAGATTTTTATCATTCTGGATTTCAAGATGTACAAATGATTTTCAAAGACCCATTCATTGCAATGGTTTACTTTGAATATCTTCCCAGTAAAATAAAAATTTTTGAGCTTTGAAGGTCAAATTTAAAAGAATGTTCATATAGAAAACATAATTTAATCTTTATAATATCCCTGTGTGGGAAATGGTTAACTCTAAGACATACTGAATTTAATTGCAACAGCTCCTGCTAAAACCATACACCTATCTTAATGTTTCCAACACACACACCCTCAAATAGATACAACTGTCGACATAAAAAGGCTAAAATAATAAATGTTGGAGGACCAAAATAATCAATGTTTTAAAGTATTCCCTCTATATTCTGATTCTATAACTGCATTATTTTTACTGTAGACAATAACATGTCTGACCTAGCAATATGCAGCTATAAACAAGTAAACATAAAAAATAGAAAGGTGAGAAAACAACAAAGTATTTTTCTCTAGGCAAGTTATAAATAAGTATATGTTCTCTCTTTTAATATTTGAAAAAACCCTAATCTTGTATAATTGCACTAATTGTTGCTTTAATAAATCTCACTTGAAAAATTTATTACAATATCATTTCCCCATTCCAGTGTAGTTTATCTATAAAATGTTTTCTTATTCTACCCTTCCTTAAAAGTATACCTTTATATTTGCTACTCTACTATGTTACCTTAGAGAAATCACTCAAGCTCCTTGTTTTATAACAAATCACATAGGCATATTCTGGAAAGTTATTCACCAGCTGGTTAAGAAATTGATAGTTTATAAATGTGCAAATATCTGAGATTTGGGGATGAAAGGTACTATTATGTTATTACTGTGAACCTACTTTACTGTAAATACTGTGGCAACCCAGCCCTGAAAGAATCTATTAAGTTAACATTATGCATTCTTTGGTTTTTGAGGTTTCTGAAACTCATCCATCATTCAGTACCAATTGATGTTTACAAATACCACAGGGCTCGACTATCAGGCCGCGTTGTATCCTTTTCCTGCCCCTCCCTTCCCTTCTTTCTATCCCACCATCTTTATCTAACCTCTGTAATCAGTCACGACTTGTTTATTACCATTTGAAACATAGCGTTGAAATGTTTATACACAATCACTTTGTAATTAATAGGAAATGACTTTATGGGGCTGTTTGACTGATCCCTGCTGGTAGGAGAAAGCCTGGGTTATGTCTAATGGACTTTTCCCATCTCCTCCAGTGGTGATGTATGGCAAATGAGTTGTAAATGAATATAGACCCTGTAATGAATTATGGCACTAAAGACTGATGAGAAGGGCAGATAGGGAAAACAAAAGGCTTTTTTCAGAAAGGAAGTCCTGTGGACCAAGGTCACAGATACCACTTTTCATTTTCACATTATTTTAAAACTTTTTCTGGCCTTTATACTGCTTTCAACAACATTTTTCATGTAATCAAGTGAATGGTGACTTTGAGAAGTCTGAACAGATTTGAATGGAGCATTTGTTGAAGCAATTTCTGCTGTGCTCAGTTCATCTCACAGGAGTCTTCCTCTAAGGGCATTACCAAAGACTCACGCATGGTTTATCTAACACCTTGAAAAGCATTTGTTTACAATGTAAGTCTTGGGAACATTTTGCCTGTTGACATAAAGCCTAAGTGATGATCAACTCCAAAGATCATTATTAGGGCCCGGGAAAGCCACTGTGCACTGAGAATAAAGAAAGCCAAGTGTGAAGTTAGACTGTGTAGGAAGAGGAGAATAAAGATATGCAGGTTTGACTGTAGTCTCACACTAGCATTAGAATCTAGTTTTCTCTTTTCTATATTTCTCCCATTTCCCTTCCTCCCTCTATCTCTTTTTCCCCTTCTTTTTTTCTTCTAGAAATACTTACTGAGAATTTATGATCTACTGGTGAGAAAAAATTAACAAAAACTGCCTCCAGGAGCATCAGGTTGAATAAAGGAGAGACATTAATCAAATAGTCACTCTCCTGGCTATATAATTGCAAAGCAAGATAAATGCTGTGAATGAAAGAAACCTTAAGAGAGTTAAACAAACAAAAAACTCAACCTTGATAATTCTGAGGGTTTGACATCTTGCAGTCATAAAGGCTGGTATGGGGAGTGGCATTTGACCTGGCTTCTGAAGAATGTGTAGTTTACTAGATGAAAGGAGGTTGAAGGAAGAAATAGCATATGCAAATCCCTGTGGTCAAAGTTGTATATGAACTATGTGGCAAGAAATCAGAGAGTGAAATGGCAGGTGGTTTGTATGAGGTTGGAAAAGCAAGGAGATGCCATGTCAGGTTGGGTCTTGTGGGTCAGGGAGGTACTGAAGGATTTCAAACTAGGAAGTGACAAGACTCTATTTTCATTTTTAACGAACTACTAAGGCTATAAATAATGGACTAGGAGGAGACAAGAATGGCTGCAGGAAAATTAAATTAGGAGGTAATTTCAGAATCCAGGCAGAAGATGGTGGAACTTCATTCAAAACCATTGGAACTAACTTAGAAAAACAGGGGCATCGAGATGTTCTTTGATCAGTTTCCACCTAGAAAATGTTTGTATAGATGTGGCTTCCTCTCTAGGCAGCTACAAGAAGTTGTGGCCGGCAGGGAGGATGCTCACAAAGTTATTCTGAACATGTCAGTCTCAGAGGCCATCATGCCTAAGGTCACTTGAATTAAGGTCACTTAGTCACCTGTTAGAGGTGACTAAAAAGACAATTCATTAATAAAGATAGATTATTACAGGATTGATCACTTTAGTCATCTGATTCAATAGCTCTTCTTTGAAGTGGCTTGGTATTGAGAGAGGCCTGCAATATGAATGGAGAATTCAGTGCCCAAGATAGGACACTTCAGTGCATTTCACTTTCAGTTGTCATTCTCAATGGTGACAATTTTACTTCCCAGGGGATATTTCAATGTCTGGAGACATTTTTGTTTATCACAACATGAGAGATGAGTGCTACTGGCACCTAATGTGAAGAGTGGCACGGGGATGCCACTAAGCATACTATAGTGCATGGAGCAGCCCTCCCACAACAAAGAAGGACCTGCTCAGCATATTAACAGTGCCAAGGTCCAGAAACCTGGACTCTCAAGAACAGAACTTTGAGGAGCCTTCCATGTATGATGAACAAAGACAATTCTTAGCTTAGTAATGGAACCTTCCTAAGGAAAGTCATATTAAAGGAAAGCAGTTGAGACACATTCTAACAGTACGATTTATTTGCAATACCTGGGGCATTTATTCAACCAGTATCTACTAAGCATAAAATAAACTCAAAATTGTTGCGAGAAAAGAATACCTAAGCTGCTTTTACAGACTTACTAATCTCTAATATTTCTTTGAATGCAAATGTTATTGGAGGTGGGGAGAGATCTCCTTGGTCCTTACTTTCTGAAAGATAGGTTTCAGATGGAAAGCTTGTATAGGGAAACATAAGAGTCTTATTTAACGAAGCAGATGAACAGTTTAAGAGAAGAGGGGATAAAGGGGTTATGCTCCAGAGAAAGGGTCTGGAGTGGTCCACTTAACAGGAGTGGAAAACAGCAGTGAGTTTTCCATGTGTGAAGTCTTACGCTCCCCCTGGACACCTCCTTCCTCATGTGTATGTATTTGGGGTGGTCACTGGTCCTCTTTTGCCATAGCTTAATGGACTTGTGCCAAATATGCCATGTTGGTAACTTTCCCATCAGTGCCTAAGTGAAACTCACAGGGGGTGTGGGGGTCTAATGGGGCAAGGTAATGATACCACAAGTGCCAGAGGCCACCTTTGGGTGAGCTAGGGGTTACTCTGCATGCAGTAAGTTCAGCCTCCTGGTATTGCTGCAGTTCTCTAACTGTAGTTGGGCGGGGAATCCCTGAATTTCCTTTCCTGAGGGCTTGCTTAACTTTCCCTCAGGTCTGTCCCAAGCTTGCTCTGACCTGCTCATTCCTATCTAGCTGCCTATCACAAATATTTGTAAGGCATTTTTTTTCCAGAAATGCTATTTTCTAAACACATTAATTCTGTTCCTGGATGATGCGATGCATTTTCTTGTTCACAGATTTTCTAGGTTACAGAGCTGGAGACAGAAAGCCATGATGCATGATGAAGTAAGTTTATAGTCTTAGCATTTAATAATTTTGGTTGCAATTCTGTGTTTAAGTACTTGTAATACAAATGTGCCGGGTGATTTCTTTTTGTCCCTCCAGGTATATTCTCCACCTTCTCCACCTGTGCTAAACACATGCATTCACTTCCGGGCTTCAGGTTGGGTTGGCCAGTGAAGGACAACAGAGGAAAGCGAGGTCCTATTCCCCCTGATCTTCTCTGAGAGATCACCACCACCCGGTGGCATTGCCCAAAGATCGTCTTAGCCCTTTGCACAGCTCTGTCTCCCTTGAGCTCTTCCAGCCTTGAGTTGGACGCAGAGCCCAGCGGATGATGCTATCACGTGTATTCTCCGTAGACCAGCGTGACACCATTGAAATAGCTTCAATATTAAGCTCTCATTGCAGTATTCTAGTTAAATTGTACTGTTATGTGATGATAACCTGATGAATACAACTTATTATGCTTTAAACATTCATGACAAATTATACACTCCACATATGATCACAAAGTACCTTGCAATTGAGACGCAAATGATGTGCATAATATATCTATGTAAATTAGAATAAATCCACAGGTGCAGCCTTTGATACACAAGAATCTTCATAAAATCAAAGAGTAGGCCAGAAGAAAACTTTTGTAACTTCTTAGATAATAGATGATTCTCCACGTCAATAAGCATGTGCTTGTCTCTAGTGGCCCTTTCTCCCTCACTTCCTTCCTTCCCTTCCTTTCTTCCTTCCTTCCTTCCTTCCCTCCTTCCCTCCCTCTTTTACCTCCCTTCCTTCCTTCTCTTTCCTTCATTTCCTTTCCTTATCTTTTTCCCTTCTCTCTCCTTCCTTCCTTCCTTCTTTCCTTCCTTCCTTCCTTCCTTCCTTCCTTCCTTCCTTATCTTCCTTCTTTCCTTCCTTCTCTAATTTCTCCACTAGAAAAGCAGCCAAAATGAGAAAAGTAAAGCACATCATAAAAGATAGTGATTTGATACACATATGCTATGAATCTACTTCACCAAGATATGTCGTTAGATTGGCATAACTAACAGTAGCTGACACAATGAGTTTGCTCCACTGTTTACTAGCAATCTTCTTTCTATTTTTATTCGATGGATAGCATATTACCTTGCTGTCATCTTTACATATCACACATCTCTGGGGAAACCACCCAAGATGGCACCTAGTTGATTTATGATCACATGATATATGATAGATGACATAAGAGAAGTATTGGCTTTATTATTCTCATGTCTTCCTTTTCTTTTTTTTTTTTTTTTTGCGGTACCGGGGATTGAACCCAGGGGTGTTCTACCTCCAAGCTACACCCCCGGCCCTATTTTTATCCTTTATTTTGAAACCAGGTGTCACGAAGTTGCGGAGGGCCTCACTAAGTAGCTGAGGCTGACTGCGAACCCAGATCCTCCGGTCTCCGCCTCCCAAGTACTGGGATTACAAGCGTGCGCCACCATGCCCGGCCCCATGTCTTCTTTTTCTGATATAGTTACAACGACATCCACTATTTACATCACAATGTTTCTAGGGGGAACTTCAAATACTTTAATACTATATATATATACTTCCTCAAATTCCTCAATCAGCTTCATGTTAACTTAGAAAATAGGGTAAACGACTCAAATTATACTACAATGCAAAAAAATATCCACTGCTATTCTGAATTCTCATACAAGGAAATGAATTATTGTTAGTATGTGTTAATCTTCCTCATACTAACAATCTCACTATTCCTATCTATGAAAACACAAACTTAAGTACTTTACATTGGATTTAAAAGTAATTCTATGGGATGACATCAGAAAATCAGTTAAAAATAGTGGTGAGTATTAACATGTACAGGGTGGGGGGAGGCAGGGTGGGATGCAGAGGGAAATACACCAAGTGCTGTGCATATGTATGAATGTGTCATTCGAATCTCACTATGATGTATAATTGCAGTGCACCAATAAAAATAATGGTAGGCAAATTAGGTTATAATGTGAAACTGTTTCAACTATTAACATAGCATAATTAGAGTCATAATTCTACATCCAGGATATTCAGGATGTTGAAGTGGTCTTCATAGCTTCTACAAAAGAGGACTTTTAAATTCACTCTTTTTACAGATCTTGAATGGTCAGATAAAAATCAGAACTCCAACCAATTCCCACCATCTCTGATGTAAGCTCCCATTTTGTATGCCGGATGACTTAATGGAAGCCTGGGACAGATCGAGTTACTTTAGCACAAGGTGTCTCTGTCCTGGGAGTTGTGTACCTGCATTTGTAGCGAGTCCAGTCATATATTACACACCTACTTTGACTGTAACTGGAGATAGCTGATGTACAATAGTGCTGAAAGAAGTGTACTTTTCCAGCCAGGGAACTTGTAACAGATCCTGCCTCATCTAGAATTGCCACACAAAGTACCTCCATTCCGTCCTTCCGAAAACTGCTTGAGTGACCGAAAGTGGAAAAGTAGAGCAGAATGGAGTGTGTATGTCCAAGGGTCTGGCCACCTCGCATTCCAAATGTGGTGTAATTTAAATCTTGAGTGTCCTTATTTTTTTAAAAATTGGCAACTGGAAAGCAGTTTATCAAAAAAATGGTGTATTTGTGAATTTTCACTGGTTTCCCTCAAGAAGCAAAGATAGTTCATAGACTCAATTCAGTAAATCTTGAAATGTCATAAAATTCACATACAAAATGATCAATGCCAATCTCAATATCATGTACGGGGAAGGGGAGGGAGTAGGGTGGATTAGGGGGCGCTCACCAAGTGTCGTGTACGTGTGTGTCCCTATCACTCTGAACTTCATTATGAGGTGAGATTGCAATGCACCAATAAAAGTATATTAAAAATCATTTTGCTGATACAAAGGAAGAGTGAGGGAGAATATTACTATTCTTTTACAGATAAGATAATGATAAAAAAGTCACTTGTAGAACTTCACAAAATACAGAATTCATAAAGATGGGTTGTCAAAATGCTTTTCAGTGATTTTCAAGGAGACTTCCTGTCGTGAGGGTCTGAATATTTAAATATGAAAGAAAAGTTGTGGGGCTTCCACTGCCCACAGGAGACCCTTAGTATGAGAAGCAGAGGGCTTGGTAGAAAATGCTGATGCCTTTTGTGGCAATAACCAGCCTGACTTCTTCTTGACCCAAGATCAAGGAGGGGAGGGAGGCAGACCAGATAGTTCTTGGCTTAAGCTGTATTTCTGCATTATGTGTGGGTTTCAATTTTCCACGGTTCTCATTCGCAAAGACATTAAACAGCTACCCTTTATCTTTCCCTTGGCAGCTTTAATCTCTCTCCACTCAGCCATTTCTAAATTGAGGCTAAGACCAATACCATGAGGATTAGTGAAGCATATTTGTAAGTACTTGACAATCATTGTAGGTTTTTTTTCTTTGTATAATGTCACTTCAACACTAAATCTGTTATGGAGCTGTTCAAGTTAACTATATCTTGATAGGAAGTTGTTTATGGAAGTGAAGAGAAAATGTATCACAATAAAGTTTGAAGAGAGGGGGAGAAAACAGGAATGGGACATATTTTAACCAGCATAGTAATAATGGAGAGTAATCCATGGGAAGATACGGGTTTCTAGAGATTCTGAGTCCATAGGATCGTATTCACTTTTCTAGGATACAGTCCTATCAGCCTATCACCAAGCTGGTTGCTGTGTTTAGCCAGTTCTTTATGTAGGATGTTTGCAAGCCTTCCAGGATTTCAAAAGGATGCTTCCAGTCCTCAAAAAGAGCAGTCCTGCATTCCTCAACACTTTAAGCATCAACATTCCTCTGCACCTTTAGCCTTAACTCCTAAAGGTTTGCTTATTTAAACAGCTCTGCTATTTGGATCTACCTGTTACAGGAACATCACCTATTGTGTTAAGCCACACAATAGTTCAAAATACTAGGTAACATCAGGACAACAGGAGTTGTTCATTTCATGGAAAGCGCTCCTCATCTTATGAACAGACTCAGTTACCGACGCAGTCTAATTAGTGAGCTCTTAATTCAGTTACCAGTGGCCACAGTCCCAATCAGGCACATGATGCAGGCGTAGAGTGACATGTACCTGGAGTATCGGCTCTCTGGAGGGTCATGCTCTTTGCCTTAAAGCTCATGATTAGCACTGCTGTGTGGTTATTCTTCACTATAAGAAAATATTCTAAGACATTAATTTAATTCTCTTTGGAAAAATTTTTGGTGATGGATTTTGCCAATCTCTCTCTCCATCCTATCACCCATCATAATGCATCTCTTGAAATGAATTAGTTTACTGGTGCCAGTAGGGGCTTACAGGACTTCACCTAAGCAGAGCAGCCAGGGTGTGAGTCTAGGCCTCTGGCTCTGAGCACATTTCTGACTTCTTGAAGTCCCAATACCTTCACTGAGGGCTCCTTCTAGCTTCCACATCTCAAATTCTTAGGAGTGAATCATGCAATAAATCTCAGAAATGAATAATATTTGGGGGATTTTTTTCATTTCTTCTAAAATCTGTGAGGCTTGCATAACCCATGGTTTTCTTGTGAGTAATATGACATTTCTGCTGCTTTCCTTCTTGTTTTATGATTTGTAATTAACAATAGCTATTGATTCCCTCTTTTCTCTATAAAACATGTTGATTATCATTCTTTTCCATGAGATTAGAAAATCTTTTGTAGACTTTCCATATTTCCTAACATCTAATAATTGTTGTCATCCCCAGAGTACTTTAACTGAGCTTTTCCTTTAAAATTGACATCTTTGCATGACATTGATATTATTATTCTCATACACAGGTGAGGAAGGGAAAGATCTAGGAGTACAGTAACTCAAAGTTTTATGCTGGTAAATTGAGAAATTGAAAGTTATTCATATAATTTGACTCCTAATTCAAGGAGTTAGATACAAAACTTGACAAGTTTTCAAATGGGCTTTTTTTTTCTTGGTATTGGGGATGAAACTCAGGAGCATTCTACTTTTGAGCTACATCCCAGCCTTTTTAAATTTTTTTTTAAATTTTTGAAATAGCATCTCACTAAGTTGCTAAGGGTCTCATTAAATTGCTGAGACTAGCTTCAAACCTGTGATTTTCCTGTCTCAGCTTCCCAAGTACTGGGATTACAGGCATGCCTTTGAGAAAATGATTTAATCTCTCTGAGCTACAGTTTTCTTCTCTGTGAAATGGCAATAATAATGGCTAACTCTCAACAAGGTCATGAGGATTAAAGGTCATGATCTTCAGGTTGACTGGCTAACAGAGTGTAGCAGATTGTGAGTAGATACTTAATAAAGTTGAGTGTCCTTTCCTCCATTCATACATATTCTTTGTGTGTGTGTCTGTGTGTGTGTGTGTGTGTGTGTGTGTGTGTGTGTGTGTGTGTGTGTGTGTGTGTGTGTGGTGCTGGGGATTGAACCTAGA